>JAHWFP010149868.1:12035-32630 GCA_023313725.1 Lithobius niger | reverse complement strand
AAACCAAAAGCACCGACCATTACCAAAAACTACAGAACACGAAGCTAAACGAACCTTGAAAGAATTCAGCGAGGTAGCTGTCACCACATAATTTGGGAGAGAGTTCCAAATGGGGACAACTCTTTGGGTAAAAAAAACCGCGTTGGCCAGGACTAGTCCTATTAACGGTACATATCAAAAACCAAAACCGGGTAAAAGGGACCGCCAAGGTCCTAATGGTTCGGCCCTTCAAAGAGGTGATGTCAACACACCAAAACATTCGCCAAGTTAATCGCACCGCTTAATATTTCGAAGATTAAATGAAAACTAGAACACTGCTACTTACGGTAGCAATGTTCAAGTTTTCATTTAATATCCAAAGTATTATTCGGTGCGATTAAGTTGGCGAATGTTTTGGTGTGTTGATATCACTCCTTTGAAGGGCCGAACCATTCGGAACGTGGCGGATCCTTTTACCAGTTTTGGTTTTTGATATGATATCAGTCCTTTTTTTTTTAATTGTGTATTAAACCCAACTCCACTACCGTGCAGATGTGTAATAGTGGCACGTCAACAAGAAATAGGGTTTCAACACTTTGCTACTACCTTTTGCCTAGTAGCCGAACCATTCTCAACTTAGTCACCTCTTTATAGGTTTTTGGTTTGGTTTTAATATTGTTGTAATTTGTTTTATTTCGTTTTCGTGTGTTGATATCACTCCTTTGTAGGGCCGAACGACTCTCTACTCGGTGGCCTCTTTACCAGTTTTTGGCTTTGTCTATTTTGCTTTGTTTTTATATTTGGTTTATTTTTCGTGAATTGGACGTGAATACAATTTCTTTGGCAACGTTGTTTAGATTTATCGTGCTACTCTAGTGTGTGTCTAGGCACGCACGTCAGTATACACGTTGTCATTGTCCGAACTTTGGCCGTCCAATGAGAGACGAAACCGACAATACTATAGTTTGTTCCACATTATGTTTTCAGAAAACTGACTGGATGACGACTCATTTCCTTGCACAAAGAGTGCAAAAACATGTGGATGTCACACTTGTTGACTCAACAAAGCTATTGTTGAGTTGAGTTTACGAATGGGATGTTTACGGATTTTTTGCATTCGTAGTGGGAAGAAAACGTGGCGTCATACAGTCATTTTTCTGAAAGCATAATGTGGAACAAAGTATAACAATGGTTATAACAAGATTATCGTACTTACGCGCCAATCCACGCCATCCCCGTTACACCCCTAGGCTCCAAACCATAAAAGGTAAGCAGTTCGTATTGTACTGCAGCCATTCGTCCAGTTTCAGAGCTGGAAACCTTCCCGTTATCTCGGTTTCGATGGATAATCACCCTACGGACATTAACATGGGGATGAGCGGATTAGAATTAGCTCGCTAGTAGCTATAGTTACACATTTGCAACGTTATTGAGGGTCAGATTTTGCATTGATAGCAGCTTAGGTGGCATTCCTACACGAGTTAATTTTTGTCAGGTGGGTCATTGCTCTTGATTTCAACACAATTTAAGCTTTTGTACCGCATTATTATTTTTATCCAAGTACCTGGAGTGTGCCCAACTCTTCTTCAGGATGTTAGACACTGACGCTATGGCGTCGCGCTACAATGGTTTACAACCTCGACAGTTGAATTGATATGATGTTTGTTGTGATGATTGTTGCCTAACTTGGTGAGACACACTAGCGTGTGTCTAGATATAAACAATCTAATTGTTTAATTGTTACTGTTTTAGAGCGATGCATATAGCAGTGACAATAATGCCATATTGGCTGGCTTCGAGCGTAGCATTTCGAGAGCTAGCTGCAAGGGGCACTAGATTAAAGTGGAGGTAAAAACAACGGCACTTCTAGTTAAACTAGTGCTTTGAAAGCGGCTTTCTTAAGCCAAAAAAAAACCGTTGTTTCCTCCAATCCCTTATGCTGCGAGGTTGTAATCGAAGAAGAAAAGATTCCTCTTGCGCGTTTTAGACCTAAAAAATCCGCTCTAACAACAGTGGCTTCAGTAAAAGACGCCCTTCTTTTTCTCCTCCAGTGCCCTTGCAGCTACCCCAGTTACTGGTTTCAGCATAGAGTTATCTATAATAACATGACGTTATTGTCACTTCTATACATAAATTGTAACAGTTTCAGTACGGCGATGTGTTAAAGGGACACCCGGCCTGCCAATAAAATTCCGCCTGCCTTATAACAGCCACGCGTAGATCGCCATCCGTGCATTTACAGAGCCAAGGTCGGCTGGGGTAGTAGCTGCGTTCCTCGCAGTGAGAAACGTAGCTGCTGTCTCGGTTGGCTTTGGGAATAGTACACGAAACAGCATCAAGTTAAAAGATTGTGTCGTCACAAACCGGAATGATTCTCGTATTTTAAAATCACAATTTATAATTTCCTAGGCTAGTGTCGTATAATTTTGCTTCGGCGATCTATTGGAATAATTAATTTTAATTTTTACCTCATTAGTCTTTTAGGTTTTTGATTTCATGGTAATTAGTAGAAAATTAGTGTATGCACACACAGAGATGAAACGACATGATTATTGTAAGCGCGCAAAGCATCATATCGTAGGTTTAAAAAAAATGCGTTCACTGATGACAATAAAACACAAGAAAGCTCCAAGCATCAAACGGGTGAACAGTACCTTATATTTCGAAGCTGTCGTAATTTGGCTTCATTATTCAAAGAGGTCAAAAAAAAATAATAATAAAAAAATAAATAAAAACACACAGCTAACACACAAGCACTTCACGTCAGCCTGCCATCTTGGGAATGAAGTGGTATCCGGAAATGCTGAATACCCGGAAGTAGGACAAGGAGCGTTGGTGGGAGATCGCAAGAGAAAGGGGGGAGGGGTGGGGGGAAAGATTTACCCTGGGAAAACGCGTTTTTTTTAGTTTTCTTTTCAAGAACTTTTTTTGTTGTGTATTAAAGTTAGGAATATTAATACGGAAGAATTGTAGCCAGGATAGTAGGTTAGATTGTGTGGGAATCTGGAGATTGTAAAGACTTTCACGATGGGACAGAATTAAAAAGGTTTCAGATTAACTCTATTGTAATAATGGGGTTGGTAGTAGAGGGGTGTAAAGTGGAAAGTATCTATTTTATGTCCAGGGGAAACGGAATGTTGTGCAGGGGCGCTATTTGAGGCAAGGCTATTAATATCCGAAATATGGTGGGCAATATGATCTCTTCCCTGCCCCGTTTGTCCCAAGTAAATTTCGGGGCACTCGGCACAGGGAAGGGCGTAAACAAAGTCGGTGGAGTGCTTGTGTGTGTGGAGTGCTTGTGTGTAAACAAGACGTGAAGTGCTTGTGTGTTAGCTGTGTGTTTTTATTTTTTTATTATTATTTTTTTTACCTCTTTGAATAATGAAGCCAAATTACGACAGCTTCGAAATATAAGGTACTGTTCACCCATTTGATGCGTGGAGCTTTCTTGTGTTTTATTGTCAAAGCATCATATACGTGTAGAATACAGTAAATAAAGTTAACAATTATTCTGCAGAAAATCTCCTAGACGCCACATTTTAAAACAATTTTACCAAGAGAAAGACTAACGGTAAGTAAATAGACCTTTGGGGCCGTATATCTTGATGTGGTGGATCGAGAAATATGGCGCTGGGAGGTATATTCCTTTAACGTGACGTCATCACCGTGACTTAAAGGAAATAAGTGTAACCGTGAGTAAATTTTGCGGTAAACATGGTTTAATGGATGGTGCTTCATTTTCGAATCTAACATCATTAAAATCGTTCAGTGTGTCTATTTATTTAATCGTTCTACTCCTCTTGAAATAGTGGCGTCAAAAATTAGAGATAGGGTTCGGAAGAAAGGAAATTCTCCTAATTTCTGTTAGGCGTATTATTGAATTCAAATTTAGGTCCTAAATGCCCCCAAATTAACGAAAAATGACCGTTTGCAACAATCACACAACGATACATGACGTCAACGATTGTTGACCAATTTTTTTTCGTGCAAACCTCGAACATTTCTATTATTATTATTATTATTATTTATTTTCAAGGACGGTAGCCACATTTCTGGAACATCCAGTAACAATGTTCTGGCGGCTGCATACCAACAAGAAGTAAGTCAATTAATAACTAGTTGTTCTCAGTAACAATTAGCAAACACACACAGCTTTTCTCAAAATTTTATTATGATGTGTTTTAAACTGTTGCATCAATGACTGTAGAAAGCTCACAGACTCCTGTTCGTGGCTAGGTTAAAGGAGGGGGGGGGGGGGGGGGAAAAGGAAAATTCACCGTGGGGGGGGTTTAATAACCATGGGGGGGGGGGGGAGAGCGAAGCAGAGCTAAAGTCAGCGTTTATAAAGCTCTAAATGGCTGAATTTCATGTAAGACAGACGTTTTTCTTTATCCAAGTCTATGGGCTTGTGCCAGATTCTGTTTGTTAGTATACGAATTGCAAGAGGATGTCTCTTCGAGCATAGCGAGACAACGCCAACGGAGCGAGCGAAGCAAACCATGTGGCTAGTCTACATCATTAAAAACGTATGATGTGCGTGCGTGCGTGCGTGTTTGTATATCTACTCCTCTTGAACTAAGACATCTACAAATATGGGAGTAGGACCAAATGAAAGATGATTAATTGCGCTTCGGTTAGGCCTATTTGCATCGCTGTAATTTGATATTACGCTACAAAACCTGCAAATATAACGTCCAAGTTTTTTTTTTACCCACGTGATGTTTGTTCACGACGCCATAGTTTTTTCATGAAAACCTCTTCGAACGAAGCGAGCGATATGGCTAGTTTTGCTATAATATTTGTAGCCTCGGTAGTGGATTTGCCGCATTCCTGTCACCATAGTTTGCTCTCCTATACCATAGCCGTTTATAGCTTAGTTTTCTCAGTTATCCATTTAAACTGTCTATTTAAACTGTCCATCGTGTTCACGGGTAGCTACGAGCACTGGCTCGTCAGATTCGATAGGCGTCTTGGTCTGAACTGTACGTCTCTGGCTTCTTACACGTCCGGGTTAGATCCTGGTGAAGGAAGGTACATATGTACGGGGTTTTCTCCGGTTGTTTTCCTGCCCGTTGCACGAGTTTCCTCCGGGTACTCCGGTTTCCTCCCTCATGCGGTATGATGGTGGTGGTACCTTACACTCAACATCTGCCGCTTTGGCCTTCAAAAAGCTCTATTGTGTGCGCGGCGTATCTTGAGTCCTGCAGGTATTTTATGAGCGGCTACGTCCTAAAATCAACGGCCGCCATTGTTTTTTTTTTTTAACCATCTTGGATATCAAAAAGGCACTCTGCTACCAAAAACGTACAATCGATTATCTGTGTTCGTTCTGCAGCGAACTCAAGATAGGCCGCGGACACTTTAAGCTTATTGGCCGATACCTTCTATTGTATCTTTATCATGGGTCCATGCACCGTTTTCCCCCCCCCCCCCGCCTAAGCAGCGGGTGTGGACTAAAATGCACCAAGTGGAAATGCGTAGGGCTTTAATCAGTGCTTCGCCTGGGTGTGGCACTCTCGTCACCAACTGGTGTGGGTAGTGAGTGACCCATCGCATGCAATTATCGTCAATATTCCAGTCGTTCACGCATGGTGTGCGTATATACATGTGTGTTAGTTCTAACATCCATCGCAATTCTGCAAAGCCGGATGTGAAGAACCGTTGTCGGTGGTGGTGGTAGGTTGGTGCTGACGGTGGAAAGGAAGGAAAATTTACACCGCTCCATAAGCGTATATTTGGGTGTTGTCTCTTCTGGTAGGCGTCTCACGTGTTCTGGTCCGTGCCTAGCTGGCCGGGCTATTGGATTAACATTCACTCTGCGAAATTGAATCATAAGATGTTGTGCATAAATATGGATGAAAAACGGGGTTCTTGGTGTGTGTGTGTGTGTGCATGGACGCTGGGGTTGTGGCCCCCGGGCAGGACCCGCCCACGCAACAACTAACAATTAGCGGCCCAACGAATAATACATGCCGACTTTATGTGAACCCGAAACGCAAAATTATTGTCTGGGCAAGGATGGATGGATGGAGAGATGGTGGCGTTGGAGGATATATGCAAAACGAGGTGGGACTATATACGGCTAACGTCCGAGTCGCTTGGCCTCGCCGCTGATGAAATTGTCGCTGGTGTTGAGAAGACAAGCCAAATTGGAAGCGCGTTTCGGCCGAATGAAATTAGTATGGTAGTTTATTTTGTAAAACAGAATTGGGGCTTGAAGGATGGTTGAGAGCACCTTGCAGGCATTCAGACACAGGCTCCAACTAAGCCATGACTTAAATACTCGATCATAAAATAATTGGGGTCTAATAGGGCGACACCTCGGTAACCAAGCATTTTTGGATAGGTGTTGTGTAGGACTCTTTGACTTGTCTTTACCTCCTTAGTACGCCCTGGAAGTTTGTCGATTTTATTCTGAAATACCCTGTATATATATATTTAGCTTGTGCCGAACCGTAGGCGAAGTCTATTTCGCTTGCACTGGTCCATAAGAGAAAACCAGTCACCGTGACAACCAATCAAAATACAGCGTGTTAATGCGATAGGGCGTGCATGTTCATTCTTTTCACGGCAGCAATGACTAAGGAGAGCATGTTCATTTTTGGCACGGCGGCATTACCTATACTTATATATCCTGCTTAGATTGTTAAATAAAAAATAATACAAACTTTCCCGCTGCCCTTTACCACGGTCCCGCAGCCAGTCGTCGAATAGATACAATTCTTCAGGCAAATAGGGCTAAAATCCGCCACCCCATTCAGCCACCATGACTCTGTGAACCTAAATAATTTGCATTAGATGTGCCGGGCCAGTAAGTTTGGCTGATAATGTTTTTAAGCTGCTGTTTGAAGAATTTATTTCGTCTGCTTGTTTCAAAAATAATAAATGAACTCAAAATACACATATACCCACTCACACGAAACAGACTTAATATATGAAACAACAACTCAGACATATAAAAAAAAGTCTGAATAACACACAAATTACGCATGCACGCCCAAACACCGAAACATTAAACTTCTCAAATATTACCGCCCTTTCTTTCTGACATAACCATTGATCAAAAACAGTCCTTGTTCCTGGTAATGGAGTTCGAATTATAGTTTGTTGCGTTCGAGTGAACTCTAATCCGTTTTTATTCGTGTACCTTCACGGCTGTGAGTATGGGGATACGAGCTCTAGGGCCTAATGTTTATTCAGTTATTGGTTTACGTTGTTGCATATGTACGTTATTGATAAACACGTCCCAGGATTTGGTAAATTTTGCCTGAGTTTTGTCTCCCGAGACTTCTTTGAGTCATGTACTACAGGTCGGTGGAGCCTTTTTACTCCTTGTTTGGACCAGTCAGAAGCGTCTTACTAGCATAGAGCTTTTCACTAATTGCGACCACCCGTGTTTTTCTAGTTTTGCAATATGCTTCTATGGTACGCACGCTTGGAGGGGCTATTAGCAGACTGTCGTCAGCTGCGTGACGTCACATTCTGACGCTACTTCCTGTAACCTGCTCTTTTACTTCCGTCCGTTGCCTGTCGTAATGTAGAGGCATGGGTTTTTAAAACATTCTCCAAATGGATAACCATTCTACGTCCAAAATAAATAAAAATGAAGCGAAAAATGTAAGAACTGTTTAAACGTTCGTTAGGTCAACACAGTTGCTTGACAGTGACATCTGGTGGTGAGAAATGGTATCAAAAGTGAAAAATATCGGATTCTTTGTTAGTATGGTATAAATTACTGTATGAAAACGTTTTCAGTTGTTCGTTTTGTATTTAGAAGGGTGTATAAAGACCTGTTACTGCCACATTCAAGTGTGAAAAGCCCTGGAAATGCCTCAAACAGGGTTCAGACAAAACCTGGAAAACCTCGCCAGGGAAACTGGAAATTGGGCCAAATATCGGGGGAACTTCAGGTAAAACAATATTTTTTTGAAAATCAGGGAAAAGACAGGGAAATTTGAAAAACACCTTTGTGTCTGATCTGCCAGTTCTATTGAATTAGCATATCAGGATCAAAATCGTAGGCTAGTAGCAAATATTTTTATTTATGCTTTAATATGTTCAAGCATTTTAGACATAACTTCAATATACCAAATCTTAGGCTAGTACCAATATCAGTGATGAAAATGTGTTATTCCTTTTTGGACTAGTCGCTAAAGAGCTATTTTTTGGGTTGGTGGATTATTTTCATACAAATATTAATAAAAACATTAGCTACTGCCTGTTTCCCTAAATAAACATCTTGTAAACACCTGGAAATTGCCATTGGCTGCACCTGAAAAACCTGGAAATGTCAGGGATATTAACAACTTAACTTTACACAAGAAGACAGAATGATTGAACGAAAAGCTACAATGCAGTGAGCTTACAGTTTGTTATTTTGTAGTTTAAAACTTGTACAGTATTAGAAGATGATTGTGTGTGTGGATATTCAGAACAAAGAAATTGTCTGAACCTTGTCAAATGCAGTCAGCAAGAGAAACACACAGTTCTTTTCATTCTATACGCTTTGGACATAACAACAAAGCTGGAACAAACCCAAAACAAGTGTGGCCTCGTGAAAGTCTGAAAAAGTGCTGCCATGTAGCGTTAAAAAATGCTGGAAAATACTGAAGAGTGCTTCTTACAACTGCTACCATTTTGCAACGCTTTATGGTGATAATTTTAAAGTCAAAATGGTAACCACCTAGTTCGTGCTCCGAAATGGCATTACTGTTAAGTGGTTGTTTAGATATAACTGCCAAGGTGTTAACGATGGAGGTATAACGGTATAATTGAATGAGGGGATTAATTGTAGGTAAAAACCCGATGGATGGGGACCCCTCAATACATCTTATAAATCACTTTAATTTTCGTCTGCCCAGTATGCACCTTCGTCAGAAGTATAGTTGCATCTGAGGCCAGCCTCTCTTGTTGTCATTCTGAGTTGACCTGGCCCAGAGAGTGGCATGGCCTTGTGTTGGACCTGTACTTCTGCCGAATATGTCGAGTGGGTAGACGAAAATTAAAGAGATTTATCACATGTACTGAAGATAGTCGTCCACCTGGTTTTTTTTCTTATAACCCAATTGTCAGTCAAGATGGAGTTATCAGGGAAGCGTAAAGCAACATGTTGGCAGCCATTTTGTGTGATATCTGTACTTTCTATGGCGAAAGCTTGATGGGTCAACTACTATGCTACAAATATACCTATATTTACATTTCTAGTCGTCGGTCGAAAATTTCTACTACCTCTAAATTAAATTGCATTCAGTTCCTGTGTGCCCTTTATGACTTGAGGTTTTTCGCTCTTCTGATCCGGCCAGTGTGCAACCCCACTGCGCATGCGTCACCATGCGCAGTCTTCGTATAAAAGCAGACAGCTCGCCCCTGGCGGCCATCTCTCTTCCTCAAGCTCTCGTCGCAGACGTTGCCTAAAGAAGCTCTCCATTCATCGTTGCCGTTCGTCGTTCGCCGTTCTTCGTTCATCGTTCGCCGCCCGTTCGTCGCCCGTTCGTCGTTCGCCTACAACTTCGACGCTGCCTGCTGCCGTTCGTCGTGTGCTGCCCGTTCGCCCTTCAACCGCCCGTCCTTCGTTCGTCGTTCGTCGTTCGCAGCTCGTTCGTCGTTCGCACACCTTGCCCTGAACTCCCATGCCAACTCTGCCGGTCGTCATGTGTTGCCCGGTCGCCTTTCAACTTAACGTTCATCGTTCATCGTTCGCCGTTCGTCGTTACCGTTCGTCATTTGCATGCCCCACAAGCCTCGACGCCATTTTTCCCCGTTCGCAGCTCATTCATCGTTCGCCCGCTGGCCGTTCGTCGTTCGCCCTAGCCGCTCGTCACTCGCTGTCCGTTCGTCGATCATCGTGACCGTTCGCCACCCGCATCATTCACAAACTCCATCGTTCACCGGTGTACTATGGATTCCTCACCCTCAAGTCCGCTGCCACTGGATCCCAGCATCGTAGTGCTGCCGTCTCCACCTCAACCCACAGCCTCATTGACCCAAGATCAGTCAGCTTCACCTTTGCCCTGCGCTCAGAAGCCTCCATCTACTTCGGCATCTCTCATCCCACAGCAACATGATGCCCAACCCCTCGACTTATTGTCAGCCTGGACCGACATCGGAACCCTTGTCCACGCAGGAAATTCATCGTCTCATGAACCGTTCCATCAGGGAATTCTCCTACAAGAACCGCCCTTCTGCACCGACGGAGAAACCTCCTTCAAAGGCCACTTCGTACGTCCATGAATGGATTGCATCCTCTAACAATGTAGCTCGCAAACGGAAGCAGCTTTCTGCCCAACCGCCTTCAAAGAAACACCGTCCTAATATTTCCACAGCTGACCTTCAGAGACTTTTATCCAACTTCTCCATCACTGAAGACGACCTCGACTCTGCCTCCACTTTAGGCCGACAACCTCCGCATCGAGTCAATTTTGCACATCCGCCACTCGACCCTTACGAGGATTCCCTCCAAGCTGACGACGACCCAACCGCCATCCCCCTGTTTGACCTTCTTAAGGCAGTCGAAGCCATCATTCCCGACGACTACCTCTACAAACCCGACGCTTCCACCCCCAAGCCAAAGAACAGGGGTCTTTTCACAGGATTCGGCAGTGGCATCCGGGACAAGAACAAGAATGAAAAAGCAAAGATCGGACAGTCCACGGCCTTGCTCACTACGCTCCTCAGAACTGGAGGCTCCCTCCTGGGTAAATGCGACCCTCTTAAACTCGACCAAGATCCACCACCTCCTCGTCCAGGACGTGAATCCTGGTTTTTCAGAGCTACTGGTGGCGGTGCCGCCAACCCCCATCCTGTTCGAAACTTACCAACAATGTCCACCGACGCCAAAATGGATTTCGGCACTGCCCTCTACATCCCTCGCCGCTCGGAGGTACCGACTTCCGTGCTCCGTGAAAACGACAAGATACTCCACTTAAGCCTTCGCACCAACTCCCAAGCCGATGTCCTCGCCACGGCCATCAATGCACTTTGTGAGAGACTCCCTTGTGAGACCAGTCAAAAGAACGTCAAGTATCTTCATTTTCTAATACCTGAACATTTCAAGAAAATGTCCTTCGCTTCATATCACTCCTTTAACTGGTTTACCAAGGCACTGTTTAACTCTACCCTCCTACTAAGGGACATCGCCTTAAGCACCACGTCCAATCTGAACACATCTACCAACCAGGTCCTCCGCAACCAACCTCTTCATGAGACGGACACTCTCTTCAAAGGCCGCATCCCAACCCTTGCTCCTCACTTAGACATCTCCCGCAAGCCTAAGAAAGTGTTCAAGCCATCAAACTACCAACCCTTTCGGAAGCCATTCCAAGAGCACACCTCTGACTCCAGACCACCACCTCTACACCCTACGACCAATAACCAAACGTCTCGGGATACGAGGAAACCAGCTCCCCGTCAAGATCAGCCCTTTCGAGGAAACAACCACAACAACTCACGCAATAACAACAAGATCAGGAGGAGCTCCACCCCCGACAATCGCAGCAAGTACAAGTAAATCCTTTCACCGCAAGTGAGTATGCCCATGCTCTCCCCGTAGGCAGCAGAATCAGTCACTTCAAACCAGCATGGCATCAGATAACAAACGACAAAACAATCATCTCGATCGTATCCTGTGGTTTTCAACCGTCCTTCAACTCGAAACCACCCATGGCATCCACCCCTCCTTGGGAGCTCGCAACCAAGACCTCACCCACTCTCTCCATAGATGTGACCTCCCTTCTGGCCAAAAACGCAATCCGCATCTGCCCCGATCATTCAAAATCTGGCTTCTACAGCTCCATCTTCCTGAGACCGAAAAAGTCCGGTGGGGAAAGAATGATTTTCAACCTGAAACCGCTAAGTCGCTACATGAACAAGACCGCTTCAAAATTGAGACCCTTCAATCCATTCGCCTCTCCCTCAAACCTCAAGAATGGGCAATCTCGATCGACCTCGAAGATGCGTACCTTCACATCCCCCTGCATAAAAAATACCTCCACTTCTTCCGTTTCATCTACCAGGGGAAAATCTTTGAATTCCAAACCCTTCCGTTCGGCCTCAACGCTGCCCCACGCATATTTACTCTCGTCATGAAGCCTATCCTAAGTCACCTTCACCGTCAACAAGTAGGAGCCAACGCCTTCCTCGACGACTGGCTCCTAAACAACATCTGTCCTCATCAACTCCGGCAGGACACACTCTTCACCATTCGGCTCCTTCACAACCTAGGTCTCAGAGTCAACTGGAAGAAATCACGACTCAAACCCGCACAAACCTTCATCTTCCTCGGCGTAGAGTTCAACCTTACGAACGCCACCGTCACACCATCAACGGACAGGAAAACCGACCTACTAGATCACTGCCTCTCTTTCTCCAGTCCGCAACTCACTCTCTAACATCCCTGAACTCCCTCATAGGCAAAATGGATTCAATGGCCAACCTACTTCCCTACGGACGCTGGATGACTCGACCACTCCACCACTTCCGTATCGACCATTGGAGCAACCACCTTCCCTCATCCGAGATACAGATGCCTTCCGACCCTCACTTTCCATAGGAATGTCTTCACTGGTGGATGAACGCCGCAAACCTGTCCAGGACTATGCATCTTCACGAACCTCCTCCCGATCTCCTACTTCTAACCGATGCATCCCAAACGGGATGGGGAGCTCACATAATGGACAACGATGTAAAAGGTACCTGGCCTCCGAACACGACTGAGCACATCAACACCCTCGAACTGAAACCAATCCACAATACTTTTCTCCACTTCCGTCACCTTGTAACAGGCAAGATCGTCCAGGTCCAAGCCGACAACTCCACCGCAGTCACCTACATCAGGAAAGAAGGAGGAACACGTTCTCGGACCGTTCATCAGATCACCTCCGAAATATTCAGCCTATGCTTGGAACTCAACACAACTCTCCAACCACTCCATATCCGAGGCAACCGCAACGTATAGCCGACGCACTATCACAGAAGAAACCACCATCAGGGGAATGGTACCTCAAAACATCAATTTGTGAATCTCTCTTCACCATCTGGGGGAAACCGATGATCGACCCTTTCGCCAAGAGGCACAATGCCAAACTTTCCCAATTCGTCAGCCCAATTCTGGACGACCTAGCTTGTGCTGTCGATGCTCTAACCTTCCCATGGGAGAAACTGTATGCCTACCTGTTCCCTCCATTCAAGCTTCTCCCAAACGTTCTATCGAAAATAGAACAGATCCAGGGACTGTTTCTTCTCATCGCACCGAACTGGCCAGCGGCACCCTGGTTCCCTTGCCTACTCAACCTTCTCGTAGACACACCAAGAGAACTACCAAACCCTCCGGACTTCTTGTCCCAACAGAAGGGAACCAAGTTCCACCCGAACTCCAACATCTTACATCTGCACGGGTGGCTACTATCGTCCAACTCATCAAGGAGGCTAGAATTTTTGAAGATCAAGCCAATCGCATCGCCAGCAAGGCCCTCCGGGACTCCACCAACAAAATGTACAACAGCCACTTGCAATGATGGTTTCATTGGTGTAAGCGAAAAAAGGTTAATCCAATCAGTCCCCCTATTCAAGACCTCCTAGTCTTCTTCACTGACCTCTTCAAGGACAGGCTAAAAGGCTCAACCATTCTGGTCTACCGCTCTGCCTTAAACACTGTCTTCAAGGCCGCCGATAACAGACACCTCCTCGAAGATTACCGCATTTCGTCTCTCTTAAAATCCTTCGAAATTGAAAGACCATCAATCCATCATGATTTCCCAAAATGGGACCTTCCTCTGGTCTTGGACTCTCTGACCAAAGATCCATACGAACCCATCCAAACCTGTCACATCAACCACCTCACAAGAAAGACAGTAAGTTTTTCTCACCTCTCTGGCAGCAAGTCTCCGCAGCAGCGAAATGCAAGCACTGTCGAACGACCCTGCTCACTGTTTCTTTTTCGATGATTGCAAGTTCGTCCACCTGAGGCCCCTACCTGACTTTCGACCTAAAACTCAGAAACCATGTGAACCGTCCAAACCCATTATCATCCCGGCCCTCACAAACATCTATGATGAAGAACCTGAGCGAACTCTATGTCCCGTCCGTGCATTGCGGTACTACATTAAACGCACAAATGACCCCGAATGTCGAAGAGGACGCACTCAACCCTTCCTTCCGTTCACCAAAGGAACAAATGTAACTTCGGCTGCAATGATCGCCAATTGGATCAAAACTGTAATCAACAGGGCATACAACAATGCGAACATCAGCTGTGCCGACAACAACATCAAGGCAACCGCACACGAACTCGGGGCACTCTCAATTTCATGGGCTTTCCACAACCAAGTCTCCATCGCTGAAATTCTACAAGCCACGTCATGGAGAAGTCAAACCGTCTTCACAAGTCATTATCTCCGAGACATGTCAAGACAAGAAGATGGACTATATCGTGTGGGATCAATCGTAACAGCCAGATGCATAGTCCAACCCCCTTAAGTACTAACACAGAAACGAAGACCTCCAGAAGACGAAAGCAACACCTTCCGCTTCAAGGCCTCCAGAAGACGGAAAAGCAAGACCACATCTCTAAACAAAACGGCCCTTTTCAGGGTCACCAAATCCTACGAGAGAGATCCAAATTCCTGTTTCTGTTTTATTTTCAATAAAGTGCGAAGTGTTGTTAAACTTTTTGGGGGAGCCAGTCCGCAACCTGGGGTAACTCGCCATGATGGTGCCCGCCACCTATATTGACGAGGTCTGACTGTAAATGCAATTTAATTTACAGGTAGTAGAAATTTTTGATCGACGACTAGAAACCTAAATTTTTTTTGGGGAGGGGGGGGGTAAAATTGGTTTCTATCGTCTATACGAAAATTTATACTACCTGTAAATACCCACCCTACCTCCCTTCTTGAGCCACCATCATGGTTGACATATCGAGAGGAAAAGAGATGGCCGCCAGGGGCGAGCTGTCTGCTTTTATAGGAGGACTGCGCATGGTGATGCATGCGCAGTGGGGTTGCGCACTGGCCGGATCAGGAGATCGAAAAACCTCAAGTCATAAAGAGCACTCAGAAACTGAATGCAATTTAATTTACAGGTAGTATAAATTTTCGTATAGACGATAGAAACCAATTTTAACCCCCCAAAATTTAGGTTTTTTCCCACACCATGTATCAACGTTCACGTTGGTACAGTTTTACGACATAGTTCAGTTTTTTTTAACAAGGCTACCCTACAAAAACAGTAAGGCAATAGGCGGGTTCTTTTTTTCAGCCTAAGCTGGCTTTCCACCCTGTGCCTTAGTAATTGTGGGTATTCCTTATAGCCATTTAATACTGCGGTTATGTAGTCTCTTAGTAATGAAACGGCGAACTGTGGGGACGAATGTTAGAGATAAGAGAACGTCATTTTGTCTGAATTATCTGATATCGTATCTGATTTAACCAAAAAAGAGGTGAACACCTAAACATAACTCATCGCATGAATAAGATTTCTGATTCCCCGTAACAATTCATTTTCTTTTTACAGCATAGCTTCAAATTCCTTGTCGAATGTATAAAATTACGGCAATTTGATAAGTTTTCATTTTTTTAATTATTAGAACAGTGCTACATTTCGTTGACTGTTGTTGCTGCTTTCCTTATCTTTTCGTTTGAACAAGAAACCAGATCACTTTTTAAAACAAAAGAAAGAAAAAAAACATTGGTTTTGCTTTTCTTTTGACATACAGGTTCATGTAATACGACTAGTTCGTTTGTCAGCCCGTGCCTCTCTTTGTCCACCGGAAGGAGGTCATCGAGTTTCCTTCCAATCATGCCTGGAGGTCAAAGACGGGGTCAGGCTATGAGACAGATCAATTCTTGTCTTACCGCATATTGTTTACTGTATTCGGCCCCCGTTTGATTTGAAATATTCATTTTATTTCTTACGCAGTTCTCCCCTACATTTGCGTATAGGCTTCATTGGTAATGTTCGTAACTCTTTTCTCATTGATTACCTTCTTGCTTCGTCATGATTAAAGTATGGTGCCACAATGCCACAACACGTCACTTCTGAATGCTACTGTTATGACGTCATCTGTGGATGGCCACAGGTGCGTTCACCCTTTCGTAATGGCCTAGGCTATGACTAACTTTATAAAACTAACTGAGTGTCAATAAACCACATCCTTTGCCCTCCGGTACTGAATGGTATCAATCTAGTGATGGTAACTTACCACAATGGCGATGAGGATGGGAGATCGCGAGATTCTTAGGAGGCATTGTCTGTCACAATTTCGGGTGGCTGTTCTAAATCGCATCTAACAGACATAGTTTATGATTCTGACATGCGGAGCATTGACTGTCGCTAGTTAAAGCAAAAAATTGAGGCAACTAGGAAGCAATCTTTATACTTTTGAAGCAGTTGATGCTAATTACTTTGCATGGTTTAGGCATTTGTGGGGATGGGGCCTACTGACAGAGGCAAGAAACACACTGGGCATCAAATGGTACAGTTGCTTTAATTTCAGCTGAAACAACCACTATGTGCCTTGTGCTAAAAAATAAAAGTATCACGAAAAATAAAACAAAAAGTGAGCAAGAAACTCATGGTCGACCCGTCTTTCAATTCATCGCCATCTCGTATGCCGGGTAGAAAGCCGGGTCAACCGGTAGTTCTTGCTCACGTTTTTTATTTTTCGTAATGTAATTTTAAAGCAACTTTGTACCATTTTATGCCCAGTGAGTTTCTTGGGTCTCGGTTTAGGCTTAACCGCTTCGAATATACAGTATATCTCAGAAGTCCTGAACCAGGTAGGCCTATGTGGTATAGTCCTACAATTTTAGAGCCTCGATTTTAACAATAGTAACAATAAACAGCTCTGACAATGATCGACAACCTGTTAGCACGTGAGTGCCGCTCGCGATTATCTTGTAACTTATCGTGTATCAGCGAAATACAGTATGTCTCAGAATTCCTGAACCAGGTAGGCCTATGTGGTATAGGCCTATACGATGTACGCCTATACCACATTAGGCCTAAGGTACTGGTGTTACTGCGAGTGAACGCCTATTATGGAAGGCATTTGCTACTCCCATTAGGTGCATATTTTGCTCATAGTTTGCTGATTTGTACACCGTACGCCTAATACGGTATAGGCGTACATCGTATAGGCCTATACCATATAGGCCTACCTGGTTCAGGACTTCTGAGACATACTGTATTTCGCTGATACTCGATAAGTTACAAGATAATCGCGAGCGGCACTCACGTGCTAAAAGGCTGTCGATCATTGTCAGAGCTGTTTATTGTTACTATTGTTAAAATCGAGGCTATAAAATTGTTTCTAGCCAGCAAGAATGATCGCTTCGATGGTAACCATTTTGGAAACAAATAACCCTTTGGCAGCAGATTGTTAGTATATCACTCACGATGTGGCCAAAATATCACTCAGTTTTAAACTGTTTTTGCTGAGTGATCTAGCGGGACTCAAAGAAGAATGATAATTTTGGTAGGACAAGAAGCACCAATAGGCCATTTCACGTTACAAACTTACTTCCGGGTCAGGCCAAAGATTAAACCGATGGAGGGGCCCATGTTGCGGGTAGGAGGCAGCCATGCCGGAGGAAGTGACTTCCCAGCACCTCCATTTGTGTATCCACTAGTCAAGTCTTTCAGATAAAACGGAAACGGAAACTCCTTTGCGGAAACGGAAACTCTTTTGCGGAAACGGAATACTTCTTTGCCGAAACTCTATAAACGGACACTCATAATAAAACTGAATCTCCATTTATTACAATTTGTTTTTTTACTAAAGTAAATGCTTTTTTTCGTTGGCGAACAGTGTTAAGCTTTTATTTTCTAACTCAGTTGTTTGTAAGTCCACTAGTCACGTGCTTCCTTGTAGTACTCTGATTGGCTGTTTGGGCTACTTTGGCGGAAATGGATCCTGTGATGTCATACTACGGTGCGACTCAGTACATTCATCGAAAAACAATACTACCGGAACCTAGGGATGGGTCGGTTTCATTTTTTTGACTTCGGTTCCGGTTTCGGTTTTCACGCACACAAAACCGCGGTTTCGGTTTCGGTATCGGTTTTTGCCACCATCTACCCAAACCAGCTATTTCTAGTTTGGTTACTTGTAACATTAGTATTACTAGCTTCTACCTCACTCCTGCGTTCACTTTCAGCAGCGTCATAGACCTTGGGCCTAGCTATGGCACCGTTTTCCTCTACTATTTTCTTTTTAATGACTGTCATTTAGACGTACGAAATGATAATTATTTTAAAACAATTAGGAAAACGGATCAATTTTTGATTTTTCGAACACCGTACAAAAAACCGACACAAAATCCGAATCGGTTTCGGTTTCGGTTTTCAGTAAAAACCGAAAATTCGGATTCGGTTTCGGTTACCGACCCATCCCTACCGGAACCCTGGCATGAACCATCTTCTTTAGTCGCTCCATCTTCGGCCTAAATGGTTGATAGCTAGCGGCTCACGGTGGAAAGCCCTATTCCTTATGCAAATGTAACACGTTTTTCACGTACCAGCAAGGGATGGATATTGCGGGCCTCGGTACAGCTGGCCCCGACTTTACGATGTCGTTGGTGAGGACGTCATGGAATATAATTATATTTCATTAGTAGTGGCGATTCTTGAGAAGGTTATGCTAAGGTTTTGGGACCGTTGGGTGCTAGACAATATTTGGAAAATCTTTATAGTGGAATAAAATTATATCCTCATTAGTAATGAGATTCCTGAGAAAATTATACTATTATATGGTTTTGGGACTGTTGGGTTCGAGACAATTATTATTTCTGTATTGGAAAATCTTACACAATAGTTTTATCATGGAATATAATGTATTCCTCTTAGTAATGACGCTTTCTGAAAGGATTAAGCAGCTGTGGTTTTAGGGCTGTTAGGTACGAGACAATTTTTGTTCGGTCTTGGTAGATCTTACACTAATAATTTTTTCTTGGAATATTATTGTTTCTTCATTAGTAATGACGATTCCTGATACGGTTAATGTAGATTATTGGGACAGTTGAGTGCGAGACAATATTTGTCGCTGTATTGGAATACCTTGCACAAGTCGTTTTTATCGTGGAATATAATTATATCATCATTAATTCGTAATGAGATTCCTGAGAGGGTTTTGCTGAGGTTTTGGGGCAGCTGGGTTCGAGACAATCTTAGTGTCTGTATTGTAAAATCTAATACAAATCTTTTTATAGTGAAATGTAACATATCCTAATTAGTAATGCCGATTCCGTAGAGGGCTAAGCATAGTTCGAGATAGTTGGGTACAAGAGAATTTTTTGTTGCTGTTTTGGGAAATTAAACCAATTCCTATATTGTGGAATGTATTTCATTAATATAGTGGTCACGATTCCTGAGAGGGGTATGCTAAAGTTTTGGGACTGGGTTCGAGATAATTTTCGTTGCTGTCTTCGAAATCATACAAATCGTTGTGTCAGGAATACATTTCCTTTTTAATAGTGACGATTCCTGAGAAATCTTAGCAGAGCCTCCTAGAGTAAAGGTCGTAACACCTGTACTTAACAAAATGCTTCGCAAAAAGATATTGAGACTAAGGTTTTGAGACTTGGGTTTGAGACATTGTTTGTTGCAATATTGAAAAACTTGCACAAATCGTGGTATATATCCAAGTTTTAGTGATGACGATTCCTGAAACGGTTTAGCTAAGATTTTGGGGCCATTGGCTGCGAGACAATTTTTGTGGCAGTTTATTCAATTTCATTAGTTTACTTCTCAGTTCCTTGTAACTTAAATTCTTCGAACAGAATTTCTCCAAAATCCATAACTCATCAGGCAATGGAAATAATTTGCATTTATATTTAGATTTATCACTATTACGTATTCATTAACTGTGTTTCCAGAATCCTACAAACACATCAGATTTTCCAACTCCGTACTTCATGTTATGGTAGATTCATCGCTCATCGGAAATTGGTTCGCATTTGTATTTAGATTCATCAGTTTTACGTATTCGTTAAGTGTGTATCCAGAATCCTACAGACACCGTACTTCATGTTATGATAGATTCATAACTCATCAGAAATTGGTTTGCATTTGTATTCGTCAGTTTTACCTATTCCTTAATGTGTATCCAGAATCCTACAGACACATCAGATTTTCCAACTCTGTACTTCATGTTATGATAGATTCATAACTCATCAGGAATTGGTTTGCATTTGTATTTAGATTCATCAGTTTTACGTATTCGTTAAGTGTGTATCCAGAATCATACAGACCCATCAGATTTTCCAACTCCGTACTTCATGTTCTGATAAAAAAAAAACTCTTTTCGTATAATCAGAATTGCGCATGGCGCATATGATGACTTAGTTTTGCTTCGTAAAACGTAGTGAGCGACATATTCCTCATATTATAAGACGAGCTTTGCGACTCTTTTTGGACGAGGAAAGAATTCATCGAGAAGCAGCAGACACGAGGACTCCACATGTTTTGGTTTGAGGCCCGCAATTCAGACTGATGTTCTTGTTCAACTTAAACTGACTTTAACGTCGTCGTAAAAAAATTACTACCATGGCCTTTCTTTCTTCCCTTTTTCTTTTCCGCCCCCATTCTTTCATTCTGAATGTTGGAAAAGGCTAAAAGCACGGT
>JAHWFP010149868.1:0-12025 GCA_023313725.1 Lithobius niger | reverse complement strand
AAAAAAAAAATTCCTTATTTTCGGCCATGCTGACAGCAAGTATGCACCATGCTGAATTTATCTTGTCACGAGTCAAAGTGTTCCTGCTATTATTCCTGCTGTATTCCTACTTTCAAAAAAAAAAGCTATTTAAGGCAGCGATTTGGTATTGCATTCCCTCAGCTAGAAGTTAGTTGCAGTCACAGTGTGATGGCAGAAGTGTCGTTCCCATGGTAGCACAGTCGTATCTGGATAGCTACGTAAAACAATGCGTGCAGTCATATCTATCCGCGACAATGTAATAAGAATTCTTGCAGTACAAACAATGTTTTGGCCCCTTTCGAACGTTCATAATTGCCTGTTTCTTTAAAAATCGGCAGAACCAAAATCAACGCCATGTTGAAATTTAAGAACACTTTATAGCGTGTAGCTGTGCGATTGCATTGCGTAAATGCAGCCTTACTCGAATAAAAAGAGGAAGGGGTTTATTTATATATGAGGCTGTATTTGTTAACAATAAAAATAATTATAAGTGGTGATTTACGATTAGATAAAAAACACTGAAGATCAAGGTGTTTAGCAGGATGCAAAAGGAACCCGATATTTCGAAGCGGGAATCAATTGTTGGCTTCATGTTTCAAAGAAACAAGTTGGAAATGGACAGAGGACGTATCAACAAACTGCAACAAAAGTTTTTAAACTAGTTTCTTTGAAAATAAATACCGATTTTGACGTCTTTGGTACACCATCCTGCGTCGCCATGCCGCCGCGCGCAGCCAGTCTGGTTAGGGCTTGCTTTATTCTCCAAGATGGCCGCCAAGGTGTTTGCTTGTGCTGTTCGCCCGTTTTCAGCATTCAACCTTGAATAATGAAGTCAGTACTGTAAGCTCCGCAATGTCGGTGGCGAGTGTTGTTCTTGCGTAATTCGTGTAATCGTCGGTGCAACCGCAAAATCACGCAAGTGACATTTTGCAAATTTTACAGGACAAGCAAAAAAACAAAAACGCTTTGTCACTTAAGAGGTTTTGCACTAACGAAAACAGCCGTAAGTGCAAATGCAGACCCTCGTAACTGAAAAATGTGGTTCAATACTCTATTTCGTGCAAAATGAAGTGCTGTTGGGGTGGGGGGGGGGGGGGGGGGGGGATGCATGCTTTCAACAATTAAAAGTAATTCAAAGCTATAAATTGAATTCCCTTTAGCTACAAAGATGATAATTTAAGAGACCAATCATCATGTGCATTGGAGGCAGAACTTGCAGTTAAGAGGTTTTGCGTTTCAACTTGTTGGCCAATCATTTACGAGCTCTTAACACGTGACCATTTCGGAGCCTTCTGATTGGTTGACTGATACAAGGTTATGCAGGTACACGAAGGACACCGTATTGGCAGGGTTCGTCGCATGCGGCATGATTGGTTCGGAGGCTTCGCATCGGCACGTCAGTTGGGAGTTGGCAAGAGGGACTCCGGTCCTTTGGTCATTGGTCCCGGTGCGTCGGTGCGGTTCCGGTCCTTTGGTCATTGGTCCCGGTGCGTCGGTGCGGTTCCGGTGCTCCTTCTACCTGCAGCCGCAGCGCCGTCTCCTGGCGACACTTGGCTTCAACTACTCCGTCCTCCTCTTCCCTGCAAGAACCATGTAGACTCTATTCCTTGGCTTTTGATAATGTCCTGTTCTACAACTGGTTGTTTAAACCTGACATATTTCACGTTCCTATTCTGGTAACAATACACACTTGGTGTATCTTATGTGCTCCTGCCAATCGCTACCTGCCCTTAACGACCAACTTAAGGGTAGTAACTAAGTGAAGCCTATTCTGGCATATCAACCCCAACCACTGCTAATGTCAACCATTTTTGGCCTACTAATGTAGAACCTTTTTCCCCTTTAACTTACCAGCCCAACTATTAGCTTACTTGTTTAGGGATCATTAAGCCATGAATGTATCACCGTCCTTGTAACCCGCACCAATTGGCGGTCGAGCGAATCACCATCAAATTTATTAGTAAACCTGAACAATGGCAGAAAAGTAATTCTTGACTCAGTCTAATCCATCTATATCATCCGTATATATATGATTGAAGTCCTCTCTCCAGCAAAACTAAAACTATTAATTTCTATTATTATTAGAATAATAGAACTATTAATAACTATTAATAGCAACTATTATTAGAATAATAAAGCTATTAATAACTATTATTAATTTCTCAGTTTCTATTCAATATCCTATATTTCGACCAAACTTGGCCAGATAGTAGATAGCAACTTTTCCCAACTTTACACCAACTTTTAAGCAATTCCGTGCAAGAGTTTAAGTAGGGAGCCACACGTAAATTTGAAAACTGTTCACTTGTTGTTCTTGTTCTTGGCTGACACGGTTTCAGAAAAAACTAATGCACCTACCTAAAATCTGAAACATGATCTGAGCCAGAAATATTCCTGGGCTTACTAATTAAAACGTAAAGCACTACAGCACTTAAACAGATGCAATTTTCTTAATTGTACATTTGAGTATTTCAATTAAAAATCATCAATTTTTATCCGTGTACATTTTAACAAGCGAAAATTTAATCATATAACCCCTTTTTTTACGGCACACTTGACGTTTTTGTTTGTAATTAACACTGGCGATAGCCAGTGTTAGTAAGGGTCGACCTAGGACCTCTGTGTTAAACTCTCAAATTTGAGAGCTTATAACTCAGTCAAAAGTAAACATCTTTAAACCAAATTTGAAATCTAGCCTTGACTAGTCAAGGCCTGTCTGCAATCCAAAAATTGTGAAATTCGGTCCAGCCAAACCCGAGATGCAGACAGGGGCCAAATAGACAACTTCTTTTTCTGCTTGTTGTTGTTGTTCTGGGGATACTTTCATCTGTCCTCTCTACAGGTCAAACCATTTCTCCTATAAAGCTGGTTCTTAGCTCATTTTACAGGTATTGCTCTGTAGGTGTGCCCTTTTCATAAGGCTTTTTCTAATTGGTCAAGTGGTTCAGGGGTTACGGAGCTCTAAACCACAAGATTGATTGTTTTACATTGTTTTAAACATTGTTATTATGCAACAATGCCAATTAGCAAACGCCAGCTGTAAGACATAGACTGAAGATTAAAGGATTTGTTTCGATTGTTACCATTAGCGATAGCCAGGTTAGTGAGGGTCAGCCTAGGGTCTCTTGTGTTAAACTCTCAGCTTTGACCGTCAACTGTACTGTTTTACAGTTTAGCTGCAATTCTAAAAGTAACACGAATTAATAAACAAAAACGGAACGTTAAATGTTTAGAGTAAGGATCTAAAAGTCAAAACCTAGAAGGAACACGGACAAGCTTTGACAGTCAGGGTCTAGGTGTAAAATTTTGTCAGTAAGAGGCTGGTAAGCATTAGACCCTTACTACCCGGTGGCCAGCAATAAATACATTTTGACGAAAAACTGGAAAACCTCTTGCAAAGACCCATGCGATGAGCAAGTGGTAGTATGGTTATACGTTTCCTGCTTTGCTTTACGTTGAAAATTATTTTTCAGTTTAGTAACATGCCAGCATATTCGTAGCAGAGAGCATTATGGTAATCCTCTACCATAAATCTACGAAATATAATAAAACATTTTAAAGCATCAAAAGACAAAATGCCAAACTTCACAAGAAAATTGTGTTATTAAAGTTCCATAAAAATATTCTAAGAACAAAGAAAACCTGCTACAACCGTTCATACACACGTTCTGTCCGAATAGACTACAACTAAGCTAATCACCGGGTAGTAAGGGTCTAATGCTTACCAGCCTCTTACTGACAAAATTTTGCACCTAGACCCTGACTGTCAAAGCTTGTCCGTGTTCCTTCTAGGTTTTGACTTTTACTCTAAACATTTAACGTTCCGTTTTTGTATATTAATATATTATAGGCTTGGGTGGCACAGAGCAAAATCTTACGCTTTGGTGGCACTGAGCAAAATCATCAGGCACTAAAATGAAAGAGGGCGAGCGACCTACAATGTCTGTAACAATCAGTAACAAACGAAATACTGCTTCCATAATGCTGGCTATTACAGTCGAGTTGCACAATTTCAAAGATGTGCCCTGTAACTATCAGCAAAAGGTTGATCAGGTTCATTCTTGCCACGATAGTAAAGACAAAAGATAGTAAAGATGGCGGAACAAAAATGGCGGACGCCGAAAAACGGAAAATCAAGACCTTTTTGTTGAGTTTGAAGCGTGACAGAGTGCTGGAGCAGCGGGATATAGACTCAGGTTTTGTGTCAGATGGAGTATATGCAAGGGTGCTGGAGCTGGCTGAACAAAGAGGTATTGATGAACTAGACTTGAATCTGTTTGGTGTGTCGGGTGGTAACGTTGAAAATGGTAGTTTGGGCCAGCCATTGAACCAGGAGCCCAACATAGGGATTGGCAACAATGATCAGCTCAACAATGAACAGCCTAACAATGTGGGCAACGCAAACGGCAATACTAATGCTGCTATTAATGCTACTAACGCTAATGATGTATCTTTGGGTTTGGTTGAAGATGGAGTTTATGTTAGGCGGGGAGGTGATTCAGGTCCTACTGTACAGAAACGGCCGTCCTCTTATGCTGGTGCTGTCCACAGGCGTCCAGTTGGTTTGGTTGCTAACGGCGGGGATGACTCCAGTCTGTTTGATTTTGAACTGGGTTTGGATGACAGGAGTTTGACCTGGGTAAAGAGGTTGTACAGGGGCGGACTTTCCAATCATGACATGCACAGTTCTGTAGTGATTGTTGCTGAACAGGCGGGTAAGCCTTTCTTCACTGTTCATGTAAGGGATGCCCTTGCAGATCTAGTCAGTTTAAAGCACGTCTCGGGGATTTGTTGGCTTCGAGCGAATAACGTATTCCAAGTCAGTTTCTCAGATGCGACGGCGAAGCAGAAGGTGGTGGCGGCGAAGGTTTTGTCTTTGAATGGGTATGCAGCAAGTGTTTTTGACCTCCACGAGCGTCTCCTCCGTGTGAGGATCCACTGGCTTCCCCTGGAGACCACTGCTTCGGATATTGAGTGTGCACTGTCGGACTATGGGGAAGTGTTGAGCCACAAGCACGAGTTCCACGGGATTAAAGGGCTAACCCACTGCCATACTGGGGTCCGTGTCGTAGTTCTTCGACTTAGAAGTTCGGTTGTGCCCGATGTTGTTGGGATTAATGGAGTCCCGGCGTTGCTGTCAGTGGCCGACAGAGCCCCGCGTTGCCTCCGTTGTGGAACGCGAGGTCACGTTTCTCAATTTTGTCCGAACGTATTCTGTTCCATTTGTAACTCTGCATTTCCTCGCGACTCCCCGTGCACTCACGTACGAAAGCGCGCCGATCGTCAAGCAGCTGCTGCAGGTGGTGCAAGTTTTAATGTGCGTGAGAGAGAGAGTGGTGGTGTGCCTCTAGTTGGTCAAGCTGCTGTTTCCGTGTCTGGTGCTGTTACTGAGTCTGGTGGTGTGGCTGTGGATGGTGTGCCTGCTGTTCCGCCGGCTGGTGTGTCGGGCTCAGACGGGCCCTCTGCGGTAGAGTCGGCAGTTCCATCTGGTGAGTGGTCGCAGCAGCGGAGAAAGCGCAACAAGAAGCGCCCTCGTTCTACGAATTCGCCCCCCTCCCAAAAAGTTAAGGTCCTAAGTTGCAACCAGTTTGACCCTCTTGGCAGTGACATGTGTTCAGAGGAGGCGGTGGATGTTGGTGATTCCAGTACAGAAAATGAGCCCGGTGCCATTGGTGATGTTTTCAGCAGTGTGGGTGTATTGGTCCGTGCTTGTAGTGATGAGTGTGTAGATGTGCCCAGTGCTGTGGTTTGTTCTGATGTTTCAGCAGTGGCTGGTGCCTCGACTCCAGGGATTTCTGACAGCGCCAGTGTTAACAGTGTCGTGGTAGAATTTTCGCAGTTATCCAGCCAGGGTGTAGTGGAAGGTGTTGTGGAGTGTGTGGAAGGCATGTCAGTCCTTTTTGGCCCTGATGAGGTGGGGTCTTAGCTGATGTTGCAGTTTGTTGCTGTGTGGTTGTGTTTAAACCTCTGACTTTCGTATTTTGTACATGGAACACCAGGGGGGTTCTTAATAAGATGCATGAGGTGGAGGAACTCTGTTACCGGACTAGTATTTTGGGCCTTTTGGAAGTTCGTCTTCCCCCAGGCGTTTTGTTATCACTTGCTGGTTATATTGCATTTTCTGGGGGTGGTAATTCTCATGTGCAAATGCTGGTTAGTGATCGCTTACCGTGTATTGCGTTGGTATGTCAGGGCTGTCCGGGGATTGATTCTTGTGTAGTCAGAGTGTGGTGGGGGACGGAATGGCTGACATGCGCAGCGGTTCATGTTACTGGGGGTGTCCGTAGGGCTGAGTGGGTTGGGTGGGTGAAGTCGCTCCCAGGGCCACTTGTAATTGGGGGTGACTTCAACGCCCACCATTGGAGTTGGGGCAGCCGAAAGTGTGACACGAGGGGAAGGCTGTTTGACTCGTCCTTGGAGGAGTTGGGCCTTGTGGTGTTGCAAGATGGGTCACCCACCTTTGTCAGGAGGTATGGAGGGGTGTTCCAAGAATCCGTCATTGATCTGTTTCTATGCTCTGGCAGTTTATCCGAAGAGTTTTCATTTGGGGTCTCGGATGACCTCAGGGGCAGCGATCACTTCCCTGTGGCACTGTCCAGGGGAGGAGATTGGAGTTCATGGTTGCCAAGTGGCCGCACTTCCATGAAGTGCCCTGTCGCCCACGGGGCTGTCTTAGGTGATTTTGCTCCATGGATGGCTAAGTGGTGTAACTCGGGTCGTACTTCGAGTCGTCGTGCAGGCCCTGGTTCTAGGGGACGGGTGCAGCCTGCATGGTGGACTGGGACCTGTACCATTGCAGTTCGTGACAGACGTAGGGCGTGGCGGAGGTTTTGCAGACAGCCCTCTGATGTTCGTTGGTATTTCTTTTGTGGGATCTCGGATGAAACACGGTTCATCCTCCACAGGGAGAAACTCCTTTATGGTCGTCGACTGTGTGAGACTATCTCTCATGGCTGCCGCCCAGCCCAAGTGTGGAG
Organism: Lithobius niger; assembly: GCA_023313725.1. Lineage (NCBI taxonomy): Eukaryota > Metazoa > Arthropoda > Chilopoda > Lithobiomorpha > Lithobiidae > Lithobius > Lithobius niger. The sequence continues at coordinate 5,027 of JAHWFP010149868.1, read as the reverse complement.
CTTGCTGCGGCCGCTTGACAGGACGTCTGTTGTGTCTTGGGTCTTTGATGCAGGTGGAGTGGTCTTGCGAGGTGCGCAGATGGCGGAGGAATTCCAGAGGAATTTTTCCGTGGTGTATAGTTCCCCTCTGGGGCCCAGGCCCAGTCCCAGACTTCAGCCGAGTGTTAACCATGCATGGGCCGCTCGCACCGACAGCTCGTTAGAGAGTGTCGAACTAGATGCTGCTCTTGCATCCTGTAGGGTCGGTGGTGCACCGGGTGTGGACAGGGTGTCTTATCGGCAGTTGGTCGATCTAGGGGTGGAGGCACGCCGGGACCTACTTGCCTTTTTTCAAACTAGGTTTGCAGCTGCCCCGGTTCCAGAAGCCTGGCTATTTTCTATCCTGACCCCTGTTTTGGGGAGGGGGAAGCCTCGCTCCTCGGTGGTTAGTTATCGGCCCATCGCTCTGCTCTCATGTGTTCGCAAGGTTTATGAGCGCATGTTGGCGGGGCGTCTGGAATCTCATCTGGAGTGCAGTGGTAGGCTGTTTGACAGGCAGTTTGGCTTTCGCAAACACAGAGGTGCCCAGGATGCTGTACTCTTTCTCGAGTCAAGCATTAGAGAAGCCTGGGTGGATGGGTGCTGTGTAGCTGCGGTGTTTTTGGATATCAGAGCCGCTTATGATACAGTCGACTTGGACTGGGTTGAAGCGTCTCTCCGGAGCATGAACACTGGGGACCAGCTCGTCAAGGCTATTCTGGGTCTTCTCCGCAATCGGAGTTATGCGACCAGGGTGGGTGGTCATTGGTCTGGAGTTAGTCGCACGAACCGTGGCTTACCCCAGGGAAGCTGTCTAAGTCCTCTGCTCTTTGCAGTAGCCATCAACGAGGTTCTGATGGAGCTCGCTCTCATAACCAACGTGGTGGCTTACGCCGATGACGTCGTGGTGTGGGTGGTTGGGCGGGATGTGCCCTCCCTCCTGGCGGAGTTGGAAACTGTTGTTGCACGGGGGCAGGATCTTTTGGCAGTTAGGGGCCTGGCTTTGTCGCAGGCTAAGACGGAGCTTGTGGTGTTTTCTAAGTCCCCATTTGTTCCGGTGACGATGCATGTTGGTCCTGTCGTGGTGACTGCATCCCAGAGCATTCGTTACCTTGGTGTCCGTTTGGACTGCCAGTTGACGTGGTCTGAGGAGGTAGAGGTGGTCAGAGAGGCGCTAGTCTCGAGGCATAGGACCCTCAGGGTTCTCTCCTTCAACAGACTTTTGGCCAAGAGAGCTGTCCTGTCGACCTTTTACAGAGTGTACATTAGGTCAGTAGCTGACTACCATTTGCCATTTCTTGCTACGAGTGTGAGGGCATCGGAAAGGGTGCAGGTTGTTGTAAATGCTTGTCTGCGAACTGTCACTGGGTGCTTGCCTTCCACCCCGGTTCCCGCGTTATTGGTGGACGCAGGGGAGCAACCGGTCCTCATCAGGGCGAGGGAGCTTCTGGCCGCCGTTTGCCTTCGGGCCGTGGCTAGGGGCAGGGCGGATCCCGTTGCAAAAATTATTTGCGATTACGGCTTGTTGGGCCCGCTTGCAAGGCAGCGCTTGGGTTCGCTGGGTCTGGGTGCCTCCATGCTAGGGGGAGACTGCCTGAAGAATTTTCGGTTGCCCATGGTGGTCCGCCCGCCAAGTCCCTGGGAGTGGTGTGGTGGGCTTGTAAGTGTGTTTCACCTGGGGCGGGGGTCCCCATCCATGAATGTGGATGGGGAAGTTCATGTCTTTTGCGACGCCTCCTTTTGCCAGAATACGTGGTCAGGTGGAGTGGGTGTGTTTGTCCAGGATTTCAAGTTGTGCTACTCACGGCGTCTCCACTTCGTCCCGTCGAGTTTTGTGGGGGAGCTTGTAGCGCTGTCTGTCGCACTCGATATTGGCCTGGACCTAAGGGTGCCTCGTCTGGTGATTTTCTCAGACTCTGCAGCGGGGATCTCGTTCCTCAAGCGGTCTTTTCAGTTGTTAGGGGTGTATCACCCCGTGGCCCTTGAGATTGGGGTTAAGCTTCGTCGAGCGGAGCTTGAGGGTTGTGCTGTCTCTGTCCGTTGGGTTCCTGGCCATAGTGGAATTCATGGCAATGAGGCTGCAGATGCCCTCTCCAGAGCGGACAGCAGGGACTTAGTCACGTGTCCACTAGCCCATCGGGACTTGTGTCCCGTTCTTTGGGCGCTTTCCTCAGCTGAGTGGCAGGCGGAGTGGGATGGCGGTGTGAACGGTAGGCACCTCTATGCTTTGCACCCGTCAGTGTCTGTTCCTGCTCCACTTGGGTGTTTCTCCAGGCGTGATGCTGGGCTCTTGTCCCGACTTCGGACGGGGCATGCGCTCCTCAATGCTCACATGTGTCGGTTGGGGTGGAGGACGTCGCCTCTGTGTGGGTGTGGTGAGGCCACGGAAACAGTGAGCCATTTTTTATTGGAATGTAGACGGTGGGCCCAATTTCGGCGGGTTGCACTGCGGACCTGCAGTCGCCTCAATGAAGTGTTAGGCATCCCACTTGCTGTCGGGAGAGCGAGAACCAATTTCCGGACAGTCCTGGTTTTCTGCGAGGCCACCAGACGTTTCTTAGAATAGGCTCAAGTGTACGAAGTTGGTAATATGTTGGTGGTTTGGCATTTCGTTTAGTTTTAAGATTAGCATTAAGGTAGGGTTAGTCTTTAGAAGGAGTGTGTAGCTTTGTGGCTTGTAGGCTCCAGTAAGATTGAATAAATAAATAAATAAATAAGACAAAAAGCGAGCGCCCGACAATGTGAAAGGTTGTGCCCTGTAAATGCAAGTCTTATAGCCAACTTGAAGACTTTCAAACAGTGGCGAGTACAGACTAGGATGGGCCCCTGGTACAATAGTACAGGTGGGCCCTGTGCGGGAGGACATTGATAATAGTGCGGCCCAGAGGTTGGTCTGGGGGGATGCCCCCCAGAAGTTCAGAATTTTTTGAAAATACACATTGAAATTATGCAAAATCCTTAACTCTGGAGCAAATATATTCAGCAATGGTTTTAAAGCTTTACTTTTAGTTTGCTTGCATTTGGTGGGTGAGCACGGGCCCCCAACGCAGGTGCAGTTTCAAAAATGGTTGAGTAACAATCAATGCCTGCACGATCGTTATTGGGTTTATCGCACTTGGTATCAGAACGGACAAACACGCAATTCAGCAACATAACAGTGGCGTCCTTCATTGAAAAAATACATTTTCTTCCCTACGATAACAAAACAACAGGGGTTCAACGAGCGGGGGAGCAGGGATCGGTGGGGGGATATTCACACCGCACAATGGGGCAAATTCAGGGAGGGGGGGGGGGCGGGCGATTTTCATTTCGTGCTACCCAGTAAAGTATTTCGCTTAGGTATGCGGGAACCGGCTAGACCGGCATATGTTACGCCGGGGGTACAGCTAGTAACTTAAGTTAGTGCAGCATGTCAACCATCTGAACCATCTGCAAAACGAGAGCCATCTTTTGACACCATAAAAGAAAAATCAGGAAAATGGCTGTTACGTAGTTTTGCAGTTAACCATTCGTGTAATGCTTTTTATAGCAGTGTTCAATTTTGATTCGCGAACATTTTCCCCCCGAACATTTTCCCCTGTCAAATATGAAAGCGGACAAATCCCCCCCCCCCCCTGGACGGGGACATCCCCCCCGGGACACTCCCCCCCCCCGGACACTCCCCCCCCGGACACTTTCCCCCCGGACATGTTCCCCCCATACACTTAACAACATAAGTGAGGGTTGGAATACTAGATATTATAAGTTAGTTGGTCATTACCACACCAGCATTACGAAGACAATAGAGTGTTACAATGTGACCAAACAATTGCTTCGACCCAAATCATACGCCATTCCGCAGGCATCCCTCATCACAAAGCAGAAAGCGGAAAAGACAAACGTCTTCAGAAACGACGGAATGATTGTGTTGCAAATATAACAGTGGTGATCAACTGTTACACATTGTTGGACACGCTTTTAGGTTATCGTGATTCGGACAATAGCCTTTCATTGTAAGTACAATCCGCCCAAAACCAAAACTGGTTTAAGAGAAGCCGCCAAGTTTCCAAAAAGGGTCGGCCTTTGTAAATAGTGATATCCAAAGTATTGTTCGGTGCGATTAACTTGGCTAATAGGATTAACCTTGGCAGCATTTCCCTGGCTTTTGGTTTTGGGTGGATATCACAACTTTCATAGGCCTGTGAATAGAAAGAATCCCACGGTCTAATCGTCACCTCTACCTTTTTTCATTGTAAGTACAATTTTAATCAACTACTTTTTTTAAAGAGTGGAAAGTGTCTGTTGGCACATTGTTTTAATCAGCTACTTTGTAATGTGTCCAATCTATCACTAGACGGGTTTAATGGAAATTTAATAGCCTACTATACACGCAATTAACTGAACATAACAAAATTATTTTTATGATTCTTTTTTAAAATTATTTTTTCTTGGGGGGAAAAAGTCCAGGGGAAAAATGTCCGGGTCGTGGGGGGAATTTGTCCGCCTTATTTTTTGAGGGGGGAAAATGTCCAGAGGGAAAAAGTCTCGGGGGGGGGGGGGAATGTACGATTACCTCAATTTTAATTTTAAGCGCCATTTTGGAACTAACAAACCGCAGTTACGTGAAATGGCGCTCGAAACACGCTTCCGTCAGTCTTTCACGTGCGCCCTACATAAAATAAATTTAAACAAAAAAGAAAATCACGTGTACACGTAACCATTCATTTCTTTCGGCCGAGTCGTCATGCACGGTTCACTTTTTGCCATTTCGAGGAGGGCAAATCTGTCATTGTGAATGACTGGCACCATAATAACATGAAAGGCTAAAGAGAAAAATGACGCCTTCTACTCCCCTTTTCTTCGTTCTCCTTTCTTCCTTTCTATTGCTTCCCCTGCTCCCCCCCTTCCCCTTCGCCCCGACACCCCCCCCCCTCGCCGTCCAACAAATCGTGTGGCAATCTCTTTCTTTCTGCTTCTTTTTCTTTTCTCTCTACGTCATTGAAATAGCTGTCAAGATGCATCCCTCCCCC
>JAHWFP010149867.1:0-39255 GCA_023313725.1 Lithobius niger | reverse complement strand
ACATTGGGTATATAATGCGCGAGAGTTCCACCTGGCTTCACTTCTTACCTGCACTCGCCGGGAAGAGGTCGTCTTGCTGGTCTCCCTACTGTATTTGCTGTTTCGGCCAGCAATACATAGGTTCTTGGTTTTTAAACTTTTTTAAATTTTTTATTTTTAAGATGTGTCTGCCATAACATGATTTTGTGTTCTTTTATTTGTGTACGAAGCCTTTGAGCGGATATCCACACTTGATAACGGGGTGCAAATTATCCCCGAAACGTCGTGTTTTATTGTTTTACATGTGCACTTTTATAGGCTTTATTTTTATCAAAAAGTTAACACCTATTGTGGAAGACATTTGCTACTCCCATTAGGTGCAAATTTTGCTCATAATATGCTGATTTGTACACCTTAGGCCATATTATGGTATAGGCGTATATCGTATAGGCCTACACTGTACAGGCCTATACCATATAGGCTTACCTGGTTCAGAACTTCTGAGACATACTGTATATGTAGATTTCAACGAGCATTTTGTTTTTACCCTTATGGAAACATTAGGAAGGCAAAATCATGCTGGCATGTCCTAAGGAAACCGAATGATAATTTGTATTCTGTAGTACGCGGCGTGATACCAATTGTATAGTCATACATTTAATACTTTCATGCAAACAGGTAGCCTGTAGTACACGATTTCAATAGTTTCGTGTCGAGGCAAAAGGACTGTTTATACTTAACGCCACTGGTAACAGTCTGCTTCTTTTATTTTGCTTATAATGTTCTAAAATCATCAACTCCGTCAGTTTTTTCCTCTTGAGAAGTGCAGTGGCGTTGAAAATTTAAATGGCTGTGTTTATAGCACAGCTCAAAACTGCTAAATTATTGAAACTTGGTAGCTGCTGTTTATTTAATTGACTAATGGGTAACATTTTCTGAATTTTCGTAATTGTCGTAATTGACGACCCTTGCTAAGACCTAACCTCATTGCTGCTGTTACTGTTCCCAAGCAGGATGGGGCTTCAGCTAAGCCTCCGCCCGACCGGAGTGAACCACAGAAAAAGTTAAAGAAAAAGGCTCCTGCTGGTAAGGCCTCATCACCACCCGTGAGGACGTCGCCACCAGGAGAGAAAGTGAAACTGTCGTTGAACGGCCAGCTTGCTGAGGGGTCCGTTGTGTCCCCTCACCATCTTGATACTACTTTGCCCATGGAACAGGGAGAGATTTCCTGTTCCAATTCTCCAGAACTTTTTCCTCCTTCCGAGGACAACTTCGTTCTGACCCTCACTCCATCTTTTGATTCGGGTGAGGATTCGGATGTTTTCGGATCGCCCAGAGGAGGAGTTGAGGAGAATGATTCTGTCTTCAGCCCGCCCTAATGCCTGCGCATGCCATCGTTCAGTGGAACTGCCAAAGTTATCGGACCCATGCCGAAGAGCTGCGGCTGCTTTTGTCGCATTGGCGACCTCTGTGCTGCTGTCTACAGGAAACCTGCTTTAAGGCGTCAGATAATCCGGTTGTTCGAGGTTATTCTGTCTACCGTCTGGATGCTGACCCTGTGCCACGTGCACATGGTGGTGTTGCAGTGCTGGTTCAACACTCTCAGCCGCATGCCAGTGTGCCTCTGCACACTAGGCTTCAGGCGGTAGCAGTTCGTGTTTCTTTCCATTTGGATATTACTGTCTGTTCGCTTTATTTGCCACCGGATGAGGTTTTTGGGGTTGGTGACCTGGAGGACCTGGTCCGCCAGCTTCCTGCCCCTTTTCTGTTGCTGGGCGACTTTAACAGCCACCATGTCCAGTGGGGGGGACCTCATACAGACAACAAAGGGAGGATCCTTGAGGAGTGGATGCAGAGGGGGTCTGTTTGCATCCTGAACGATGGAGCCATGACACACTGTAACCTGGCCACGGGCAATTGGTCAGCAGTGGACTTAGCCTTTTGCTCGCTGGCCATCCCAGTTCACTTCACTTGGGGTGTCACTGCCGATCTGCATGGAAGCGATCACCTCCCCATTGTGTTGTCCACAACACAAGGGGGTTCTGTGGCTTCCAGGCCAGCCCGGTGGGCGCTTAAACGTGCTGAATGGTCAGCTTTTGCTGAGGCTGCTGTATTTCAGCGTGCAGTTGAGGACTTTTCTGATGTGGATGAACTTTCCACTCATTTCGCTGACGTGGTCCTTGCTGCTGCTCATGCTACTATCCCGCGTACGTCCACTCAGCCGCGGCGGGTTCCTGTTCCGTGGTGGACACCTGCTTGCGGGCAGGCCATTCAGGGCCGCCGGCGAGCGTTGCGTGCGTTTACAGTCAGCCCAACTGCTGACAACTTTGTAGCCTTTAAGCGCTGTCGTGCCCGTGCCAGGTTTGTCATCCGTGAGGCTAGACGTGCTTCGTGGGCAGTTTATGTTTCGTCGATCACGCGCTCCACGCCTTCTCAGCAGGTGTGGCGGAAGGTGCGCCAGATCTCGGGGAAGACCGTGCCTTCCCCGGTTTCACAGCTGAAGGTGGCGAATACCGTGATATCTTCTGTGCCGGATATCGCCGACTGTCTTGTGTCTGCGTTTGCACAGGTTTCGAGTGATAACCATTATGATCCTGGTTTCCTCAGAATAAAGCGTAGTGAAGAGGCTCACCCTCTAGACTTTCGCTCCGACGGGCTAGAGGAGTACAATTTACCGTTCACCAGGCAGGAATTTGTTTCCGCTTTGTCCAAGTCGCATGACTCCGCCCCAGGGCCTGATGATGTTCACTATCAGCTGTTGAAACATCTGCCTCTTGCCTCCCAGCAGTTCTTGCTGCAGATGTTCAACCGTGTGTGGGCAGAAGGCTCTGTTCCGGCAGCGTGGAGGACAGCAGTGGTCATCCCGATTGTGAAACCGGGCAAAGACCCTACTGCTCCTTCCAGTTATCGCCCAATCGCTCTGACTAGCTGTGTCTGTAAACTTATGGAACGGATGGTCAGTGAGAGGTTGGTCTGGGTGCTGGAATCACGCGGATTCTTATCTGCGTCCCAGTGTGGCTTTCGACGTTTTCGGTCAACCATCGATCATCTGGTTGCCCTTGAATCGGATGTGAGGGAGGCTTTTCGCCTGCGTCAACATCTGGTTCAGGTTTTCTTTGACTTGGAGAAGGCTTATGATACGACCTGGCGTTATGGGATTCTCCGTAATCTCTATAACTGTGGCTTGAGGGGACGGATGCCACTGTTGCTTTCCGCTTACCTCTCAGGCCGTTCTTTTCGTGTTCGTGTCGGGGCGGCTCTTTCCCGCCCGTTTGTCTTGGAGAATGGTGTGCCTCAAGGAGGTGTTCTTAGTGTCATCTTGTTTGCTATTGGGATCAACCCCATTGCTCAGCAAGCTGCTGTTCCCCAGTCATTGTTTATCGATGACTTCGGCCTGCGCTTTCGAGCAGCTCGCCTGCAGACCTGCGAGCGGCAGCTACAGCTGGCGATCAACAAAGCCCAGACCTGGGCGGTCAGTAATGGTTTCCGGTTTTCTCCGGACAAGACTGTGTGCATTCACTTTTGCCGCCAACGAACGCTGCACCCAGATCGTTGCCTGTACTTGGGGCAGGCGCAGATTCCTGTTGTCCCACAGGCACGTTTCCTGGGTCTGGTGTTCGATTCCAGGTTATCTTGGCTTCCACACTTGCGCCAACTTAAAGACAAGTCTTTGCGGGCACTTAACATCTTGCGGGTTCTGTCGGGCACTTCATGGGGTGCTGATCGCGCTGCCATGTTGCGCCTCTACAGAGCCCTTGTCCGCAGCAAACTTGATTATGCGTGCATGGTGTATGGTTCGGCTAGTGACTCGACTCTCCAGATGTTGGACACTGTGCATCACAGTGGCCTGCGTGTGGCGACTGGGGCATTTCGAACTTCTCCAGTGGTCAGCCTTTATGCTGAGGCCTCGGAGCCACCTTTGGCCATTCGTCGGCGAAAGCTGGCCATTCAGTATGCTGTGCGTTTACGTGCTGTGGAATCCAGTCCTGCTTGGTCCATGGTTTTTGGGCCAGACTTGCGAGTCGGTAGACGCAGGGTGGGTAAGGGTGATTTCCGCGATAGGCTCCAGCAGTCCTGTCAGGAGATAGCCTTTGAAATGCCCAGCGTTTTGAGGCTTGGGGGGATGCCAGTAGCCCCTTGGCTTGTCCCAAGTGGCATTTTCATTTTCGCTCTGGCGTCCCTCCCGAAGGGTTCCACTCTACCTGCACGGTACTTACAGGAGTTCTGGCGGCTGTGTTCTCAGTACGCCGGTTATCAGCGGCTGTTTACTGATGGGTCGAAGTCAGACGCTGGCGTGGCTTGTGCTTGTGTTTGTAAGGGAGTGACGGTTGCCCATCGCCTTCCATCAGGCTATTCTGTGTTGGCGGTGGAATGGATCCTTGGCCTTCAGGGCACGCATTTCATTATCTTTAGCGATTCCATGAGTGCCCTGGAGTCCTTGGCGAATTACAAACCTCGGAACCCCTTGACACAACGTGTCCAAGCTTTGCTTTCCCGCTTGCCTGGCCAGCGGAAAACCGTGCTTTTCTGCTGGATCCCGGGCCATGTTGGGATAGGTGGAAATGAGCAAGCGGATTCTGCAGCAAAAGGGGCCCTTTCTGGCCCTCTCGGTAGGGATCTCAGGCTTGCTCCCTCGGATGCTTTTCCAACTCTGCGTCTGAGGTTACATGCTTTTTGGCAAGCCTCGTGGGATGAACAGGACGGCAATAAGTTACGAGCTATTAAAGGCACTGTTGAGGAATGGCACTCGGCGTGTCGCCGCAGTCGCCGTGAGGAGGTGGTGTTGGCCCGTTTGCGCATTGGTCACACTCGACTTACTCACTGTTTCCTTTTGCGGGGGGTTGACCCTCCTGAATGTTATTGTTGTCGGCGGCCACTTACGGTCCGGCACTTCCTTGTTGATTGTTGCCATCTTGATGGTTTTCGTCGTCGTTTCCATCTTCCGCATGACATTGTGCGTCAATTGGGCGATAAGTCTGTCCTCCTGTCCGGTGTTTTTCAATTTTTGCAGGAGGTACAGATATATGACAAGATATAGGTTAGGGGTTTGAATAATATCTCTGTAATGTGTGGTGCAGTGGCAACCCGGACCACTGCACTGTGACTGAGGTTGGCGCTAATGACCAAGCTGTCGACGCGCCATTAAGCCTCATTCCCCCCCCCTCATTGAAAATACAAAGTGTGCAGGTCGAATTCTGTCCATGATGATATTGGCGTAATTTTCTACCCCTAAGCTAACCATTCCTCTTTAGATTGATTAGTCAACCTTTCTTCTCAATAATCGGCCTGGAGTTCGACCATCCAGCAAAAATTTGTAACCCTTAGAGTTTGACGTTATTTCTGTTCACAAGCTAAGAAGTTGTACGTAATAAGTTAGACAGTGTATACCTTGCGAGAACAGAGTCTGGACAGAGCAAGACTCTAGCGATGTTGATTGGTCCTGTGGAATACTGACGTTATTTCCTTTATATCCGTACTGCCCAGTTATTCGGATGCCCTTAAATTTGTATAAAAAAACGATCTAATTCATTTAGGAAGCTTTCGGCGTAATTTGTGTCTCCTGTCGGTTCATCATCGAGCTTCGACGGGCTCTTGAACTGGCTTGCGACTGTGCATGTGAGCATGACATTCCCTCTTCCCCGTCATGGCATAATATTTTATGTTCATCATAAAACAATAGAAAAATACGAGCGATGCCTTTTAATCATTATTACATCACAATATACAGTGTGAGTTTTAATTATGTACCCTTTGTTGCAAGCATTCCGACTGACATTATATTCTTGCGACAATGGAATCATAACAATACAGCTGATGCACTACAGGAATGTGATTGTTGTAGCCTAACAATGGGTATTTATATAAAACACTCACTGTATATGGAACTACATTATTAAGTACGTGAGAATGGACGTGCGTGATTCCCGTGGTTATGCGGAGAATTGCGAATGCGTCTTTCGGTTATAGTTTTTCCTCGGCTTGGCTTAAAACCAACCCCACACTCGTCACTGTCACTACGCAAAGTTTCAGCGATGATCAGAAAGCAATGCAGTTTTCGGGTGAGATTGGAGTTTGCTTCAATTAAAGAAGGAAGAAATATTTTTTTAATGTATTTTTTTACAAAAATCTCAAGGCAGTACAAAGGTCTAAGTAGGTAGAAAACTCCAATTTGAAGGTTGAGTAATTGTGACTTAAGTTGCTTCAATTTCCAGCTACGTTACACTGGAATGGAGCCCAAATAACGTTAGAAAGAGATACAAATGAGTTAGAAAGTTACTTTTGTTAGACCTATACTTTTGTTTTCTTAAGAGTGTGATCAGATGAGTGAAGGATACAATCGAAACTACAGAGCAATATCAACCGTCCATTTAGTCCTATGAAAAGCCCAGAGGAGTATTCAACGGAGTGCTGCGGTTGCCATGCAACTGCTTTATGTTCACGGTCAGAAATGCGTCCACGATGACAGATGAAATGAATAGAGCAAGTTTTACATGAAGAGAATCATAAACAGTGTGACTTCATAACTTTAAAATGCCTTAATGCATGAAGCCATGTTGCTGGACTAGAAGCAGTGACCAAAATAATCCAAAAACGGATTATGGACTGGAGTTGTTCTGACTGAAATCATTCATACCTATAGCAAAGGCTGTTACATTCAACACATATTATACCATTCAGACATACAGGCCTTATGTGGGTTAAGAAAATAAACTGTAATCCTTACATGGAATTACTGCTATGATAACTCAAGCACCAGGAAGTGATCCAGGGTGGTACCATCAGAAATCACTCCGTGCGACAAGTAGTTTCTAAACACAGCTCTAGCAACTAACAAAGTAAGCTAGTTAGATAATTATATTGGTCATTAGATCGAAGAATTTTAAGGTTCCCACCCTGCTTTTGAAATACTATTGGTAAAAAGCCCTCCGATTAGATACCAACAAATTTGCTGGGATGTCAGTGAAAAACGTTTAAGCCTTTAGCCAACCTGCAACAGAACCGTTTGCTTTATTCAGTACCAACTCAACCTCAACAAACGACACTAGGAAAATGTAATATATGTAAAAGTCTGAGACGGGTACCTTTTCCTGTTCTCAGATCCAATGTAGATCCAGTGGATTGTTCGTAGCACTAGGCAATAATAATTATAAATTTTAAATAAATATAAATGTAAGTAGGTTTTATGTAAATATAACATTTTAAACAAGTCTGCATTGAGTGAATAAATAGAAATTATAAAATGAATTCTGAAATAAATAAATTTTTATTTTACCCATAAATGAAATGAATCGAATAAAAAAAATATACCCTGGTGATTTACTGTTCGACTCCAAAACTATCTACGAAAACTCTAAACTGCTGTTGTGTTTAAAGAACTCACGCGCTCGAAAGAGTGTACTTAGTTCTTAGATACTGCTACGACGTGCGTCTCATATAACTAAAAGTCCAATAATAAGCGAAAACTAGACATGCATGGTTTTATGCATGGCATATCATCATCATATATCAGCCCAATTGCATAAAACGCCAGTGACGCCTATTTGTTTTAATGGCTTTTGCGTAAAAGTTTAGTGTTAAAAAGAAGTGCGATGGTAATTCTATTTTATGTCAAGCACAGAGAGCATATTCTGGCTCCCCATGCTGCTGTCTTTAAATTACACGAAACTTACTAAAAAGGCCAATTATAGCTAGACGGGAAAAGGAAGAATGGTGTTGTTCAGAAAGTCGTTCGCTAAACTGGGTGGTGCTTTTCTAAGTTTTATATCATTTTTAAAATCACGATGTAGTACATTAGGTAACTTGAAACATACCGCAAAGTACGAATTGGCAAATAAAATGCCACCTTTGGGATTGCACTAAAAATGAGAAAAGACAAAGTGAAAAATGTTGTTAGCAGACACATTTAGAATGTTTACCCAAAACATTTAACTTTAACTAGCGAAGAACTGAAAACAAATCCGGTTAGTTAGGCGGCAGACATGGTAAAATTCAAGGAATTGTTCACTTTTTCATAAAAGCATGAAAATCGGCATGATGAACCTACATGCCTGTAAGATCATGTTTAGATATGGAGCCACTTCGAAATTTACCCAGGAGCCCTTAAATACAAGATGGCGGTCAGAATGGCGGTTGAAAAACGATGTTTTTGGCTGTAACTCCTTAACGGTCAACAAATCAAAAGCATAACGTGAAACAAAAACGTTCAGCACACAATTGTGGACATGAAAGGTGATGTAACTCTTTACCGTAAGAGCAATCATTCAACCAGAAAATCGTATTTCAAATATATAACCATTCATTAACGCATACGCTCTATTTTTCAATAGATTGTTATAGTGATTTTCGCGTTCAAAGTGCACTTGCGAGCTCTCTAATAGCCCGAAATGGACATGCTTGGGATATGCTGAAAGGTGGGGATCTTTTCTTTCCATGACTCCTAACCAAAATAGTTTAGGTCAGCTAGGGACCGTCCTACGCCCATTTAAAGGAGAAGAGGTAATGGCATAGGAGCGAAAATGTATGGTGATTTTCGAATTAGAAGCACTCTTACAAGCTCTCTAATAGCCAGAAGTATACATGCTTTGAATATACTGAAAGACTGGTATTTATTCTTTCCATTAATCCGAATCGAAATTATTTATCGTAGTAAGGGACCGTCCTGTTCCCATTTAAAGATGACGAGATAATGGCATAGCGGCGAAAGCGTATGGTGAGTCTCGAATTCAAGTGCTATTTTGAGCTCTCTAATAAGCTGAAATGGACTTGTTTAGATATCCTGAAAGATTGGAATCTATTATTTACATCACTCCTACCCAAAATTGTTCAACTTAGCTAGGGACTGCCCTAGGCCCAATTAAAGACAAAGAGGTAATAGCATAGCGTTGAAAGCGTATGGTGATTTTCAAATTCAAAGTACTCTGACGAGCTCTAATAGCCCGAAATGGACATTCTTAGGATATTCTGAAAGACTGGAATTTATTCTTTCGGTTATTCCTAATCGAAATTGTTTAGCTTAGCAAGGGACAGTCCTATGCCCATTTAAAAGTGACGAGGTAACGGCATAGCGTATTGTGAGTTTCGAATTCAAAGTACTATTGTGAGCTCTCAAATAGCCAGAAATAGACATGCTTAGGATATTCTGAAGTACAGGAACCTATTATTTCCGTCAATCCTAATTATTTAGCTTAGCAAGGGACTGTCCTACGCTCATTTAAAGGTGACGACGTAATGGCATAGCGGCGAAGTCGTATGGTGATTTTCGAATTCAAAGTGCTATTGTGAACTCTCTAACAGTGCGAAATGGACATGCTTAGAATATTCTGAAATATAGGAATCTATTATTTCCGTCAATCCTAATCGAAATTGTTTACCTTAGCAAGGGACCGTCCTACGCCCATTTGAAGGTGATGAGGTAATGGCATAGCAAAGAGAGCATATGATGTGTTTCGAATTCAAAGTGATATTGTGAGCTCTCTCATAGCCCGAAATGGATATGCTTAGGATATTCTGAAAGATAGGAATCTACTCAATTTCCATAAATCGTAACCGGAATTAGTTAGCTTAGCTTAGGACCACCCTACGCCGATTTAAAGGTGAAGAGGTATTGGCTTAGCATCAAAAGCAGTGATTTTCGAATTCAAAATGCTCTTGCGAGCTCTTTAATAGCCCGAAATAGAATGCTTAGGATATTCCGAATTATGGGATCTGTTCTTTCCATCAATCGTGATCAAAATTGTTTAGCTTAGAGATACACATACAAATATGATCATTACAATGCTACTTTCAAATGGAAAATAGCTGATACACTATTACAGCTTCACTTTTAAACGGACATAGGACAGTCCCTATCTAAGCTAAACAATTTCGGTTAGGATTGATGGAAAGAATAAATTCCCATCTTTTAGAATATCCTAAGCATGTACATTTCGGGCTATTAGCGAGCTCGCAAGTGTACTTTGACCAAAAAATCGCTATAACAAACAATTGAAAAAAGGAATGTCTGCGGCAATTTAGGGTGATATATTTGAAATACGATTTGGGGGTTGAATGGTTACTTTTACGTAAAGGATGTATACCACCTTTCCTGTCCAGAATTGTGTGCTGAACATTTTTGTTTCACAATATGCTTTTGATTTTTGACGATTAAGGAGTTATAGCAACAACAACAAAAAAAAAACATTTTTTAACCGCCATTTGACCGCCATCTTGGATTTTAGGGCTGCTGGGTAAATTTCGAAGTGGCTCCATATCTAAAAATGGTCTTACAGGCATGCAGGTTCATCATGCAGGTTTTCATGCTTTTATGAAGAAGTGAACGATTCTTCTGCTCTGCGGCCTGACTAGGTAGGTTGCGTATTGCAAGATGGACACTCTACACAAATACACTTAATTTAGATTACATGCTGCTCTTAAGGGAAAAGGTTTTAGGTAGTCTATAGTTAATACAAAAATGGCGGCCACAAGTTACTGCCTTGATAACAAATTTCTAAAAAAGATGAACAATGAAAGAAATCGTCATGCAGTTTTGTCCACATGAGAGTACAAACAAAACGTTTTCTCCCCAAAAAACACAAAAATTAACACTACTACTCCAACAATTTATCTCCATGTATTGGACGAAAATTATCTCCTTTCTACTGTCTTTTAGGTCCGTTACCCACCTCCACAGCGATAATTTTTCTGTTGGAGTATGCAAAGGATCGTATATACGTCAGAACGGAGTTACGTGCAAGAATTACAGACGCTATCGGGCTGTAGGCCGAACACACTTGCCAATACATAGTGCAAAATTCAGAGCCGGCTGTAGCTATTTGAGGACAACGCAGCCCAATATAGTGACCCTGTTCTGGAGGAGACTCCAACTCTCAGTCCCTAACCAACCAGCTGTTACATTTACGTCATTTTAAAATTAACATTCTTCCGAGTCCGACGACTTTCTCAGCTTTCATAAACCTTCACAAAAGCTTTTGGACGGTTGCTCAAGTGTTTTTAAATGCAAAATTGTACAGGTGCTATCGGGTTGTGAACCGTTTCGTGGTGCTGCGCTGCGTTGGTTTGTTGTGGTTAGCTTGACGTGAAACTGACAATCATTGTATCTTGGGTTTGCATAATTGGTTGACAGGTGATGTTGATTTGGTTGGTAAACTAGTTATAAATGGTAGGATAGAGTCGGGTGAATTTACAGGTTTCAGAATTTAGACTGAAGGGCGCCGACGTAGACTTGTTAAACGAAGTAATATTGTATTCGAGCCTGCGTTTGCTGGTAAATAAATCGTATGGTTCCTACCAAACAATTAACCAACTCTGAGCCAGTTTGCGTTGGTAACAACTGAAGAATTGAACAAAAATATAAAAAAAAGTTTACAGATTTGGTTTCAATTTTCGGGATAGTCGGTAGGGGGGGGGGGGAAGCCAAAATATAGAATCAAAGGGTGTTGACCGGCTCTAACAAAACTGAAAATCTACTGTGTAATTTGCGTGCAACAAATGAAGAGCATGAATAATAGTAGTAATTATTTTGAAGTTTGTGAAATTGCGAATAGGGCAGTAATGTATGGACACCCTGTCTGTAAAAGGATGCATTCTGATTTCCGTTTCTTTCATTTCCATCAAATGAAAAATCTAGTTAGTGTAAAATTTATGTCAGTATCATGGATTGCACATTGCGTCAATCGCGTTTACATCTGCAGTTTAAAGCTAATCGCTACTCTTGTTTCCCTAAACCATTTCCATAACAAAACGCCCTGTTTGCTAATGAAGATTGGTGGAATAATGAGAGGTGAAACGTTCATAATTACTTTTGCTTAAGGATGCTACTTTAAATGGGACTTCGCACTCCTATTTACATTGAACGAACTGTTGAGGGACAGAAGTAGTGATTGAAAGCCAGTTTGTTCGAGCCCCCTCACCTTATTCAAAAATCAAAAATACCGGAAATACAAAGAAGCCCTCCACTTTGTAGCTTGGAGTTTTGATTAGCGTCCGTTGGGTAAACCATACTTTATCGATCAGTGTCCTTAACCCAAAGGACACTGATCGAAAACATGTTTCTAGCCACAAAAGGTTGTAAAATATAAAAGTGAACGTGATAAGTTAATACGTGTATTTGTTCGGGAAATAAACTTTTCTTAGCTTGTGATGCACATTTTAATATCTCACATTTTATGGCAGAATCAAAGCAGTGAGTCTTTTTTTGGCATTTCCAATGTTTTGATTAGGCTACACCTCATTACATTTTGTTAGCTATTCCTGCACGTTTTCTTTCTCAGTATTGTGAACGTAAATTTTACCGCTTAGTGAGTGTATTATAGGTTTTCTTTTCCACTTTTATGGTTAAGGTTAAATAACTCATCTAACTACAACGTTAATGACCCACTTATACAATGCTGAGTGTTATTTGTATTTTTTTTTTTGCACAAATATATTCTACCAAGTTTATTCAGTAACGGATGAGTTAAATATGGTTTCAACCCAACGGTTGCAGCTGACAGCAAATTCCAGATAATTCCCGGTCAATGTAGGTTGTTCCTGAATTTTTCGTAATTCCTCTATAATTCCTGCTAATTAGTTATCAATAATTTCTATAATTCTTCTTAATTCCCTGTAAAGTTTCGATAATTCTTTGTAAATTCTTAGTAATTCATTTTAATTCCTTTAGAATTCCTACTAATTCTTAATTCATAGTATGCCATGTAATTGTCGGGCATTTCCAAGGTACTAGAGTGACGGAACTTGCCAGTCCTCGATTTGCCTGTTGGCCTTAGGCAGAGCTAACCTCCTGGCGCCGTTACACGATGGGTCTTGGTTCGTTGGGGCGTGGGACCCTCATATTATCATCCCCATTGTCCTGGCGTTTATCAACTTGACCCCTTAGGCTTGTCTTGCGTCTGATGTCCTTGTGCCCTCAGGTTCGTTTAATGCTGACACTTCCCGCTGCACTGGGCCCCTGGGGCGATCAGTGGAATATTGTGGCCTCTTTCATTATATAAGAATTTGCTATGCAATATAATGCAATGTAAAAGATTGCATATAAAATTGTGTGAAAGGCCTTCCACGCATGCGTGAACCTAAATTCTCGTGCTAAGGTATCCTTTGGTTCTTTTTCTCTCTTCTCTACTTTTGCTCGACGAACGCGGACCGATTTAGGGTCTGCTCTTCTGGCCTTATGCAGGTCGGGCCTATTTAAAATTAGGACTAAGATTCTGAAGGAAAGTCTAAAAGGTTTTTAGGCGAACGTTCGATAACATCCACTACCAAAATGCTATAAGTCGTGGCAAGCCTTCTTACTTCCTTATTCCAACCATGCCATAAAAATAAACTCCAGATGCAACTGATTTCCAGCCTGGACGTATTTATTTCCGTTTTTGCCAAATTTAACCAGAAGTGCGACGCCATTCGACCGTAAATCCCAAATCCAACCCCTAGTCGCACTATTTGGTGCATCGGCCGGGAATCGAATCCGGGCCGCCTGCGTGGCAGGCGAGCATTCTACCACTGAACCACCGATGCCAGCTGGTTCAGAAAGTTCATTTACTCTTATGCTCACATTGCGGCACCGGGCCTAACATTTTTTTTTGGGGGGGGCGGCAGACAAGAACAGGCCTTTCAGCAACTGAAATCAAGTTTGCTGAAGGCTCCAATTCTTGCTCATCCTGATCCAGAACTAGGCTGGACCACTGTGGCGGATGCTTCCTCAGTAGGCATTGGAGCTTTGCTTTGCCAGAAGAAGCCAGGTAGCAAGCAATATGTAACTGTAGACATGGCCTCCAGGAAATTAGGCAATGCTGAACGTAAATATACTACAACGGAAAAAGATCTACTCTCTGTGGTCCTTGCTTTAAAAAGATGGCGTCACCAGGTGGAAGTAGGTGAAATTTTAGCAATCACGGACTGGCAGACTGGCCAGATGGCTAGTTTTCTTGTCTTCTTTGGAAGCAAAGTTAATTTGGCAACCAGGTAAACTGCATACTGCAGCTGATTCGTTAACACGCCTTTATGAATCGGATTTTCAACCAGAAGAAAAAATGAACCCAGTTCTTATACCTGTTTCCTTGCCAGGATTTGAAAGGCCAGTTTATCTATTCAATAATGACTGTTTTAGCTGTCATATTGAAATAGAGCAATTAAACTTTTTTAAAGATTTTGCAAGAAACTAAGCAGGATTCATTTATGTCGGTTTTACTTCTGGCTTTAGAAGGTAAACCTTGGAAAGCAACTTCACCTTCATTGCAAAGGTTCGTTGATAAATACTTACCAATGAGTTATTTTGACACTGAACAGCAAATTATTTTTATTGAATTGTCTGAAGATCCTGTTAATTCGACTAAGATGAAGATTTTTGTTCCACGCTCATTACAACCACGAGTGCTTGAACTCCACCACAGCACGCTACCGGGCGGACATTTTGGTGCTCGTAAGACTCTAGCTCAATTATATAATTTATATTATTTTCCAAGAGTGTCAAAGCTAGTACAAGCATTTGTTAAAAAATGTCACCAGTGCCAAACAAAAAAAAGGCCGTGGCGCACAGATGCTTGGTAGACTTTGCTCCGCTCCTCTTTACTATCCTGGGCATACTGTTCATGTCGACTAGAAAAGCAGCTTACCATCAAGCAAAGGCTCAAATTTCAAACACATCTTAGTAATAACAGATGCTTTTTCGGGCTACACAGACGCATACCCTTGTAGAAAGTTTGATACCAAGACATTTGTGACGTTGCTAATCAACAACTTTATCAAATATTTTGGCGTTCCAGTTCGAATTATTTCAGACTCGGGACCACCATTCTGCGCAAAATTAGTAAAACAACTGTACAGACGATTTGGCATTAAGGCAGCCCACACCGGGGTTTATCACCCTCAAGCCAATGCAAATGTTGAAACCTTAATGAAAAAAACAACAACAGGCAAATTACAATGTTCTGTGAATCTCAGAGAGACTGGGCAGACAAGCTGCCCGTGTTTATCATGTCTCTGAATAGCTCAATTCATTCAAGGACGGGCTATACACCAGCTTTCCTACGCTTTGGTCGAGAACTCTCAATGGGTCTCGAGCCACCATTAGATAAAGTCATAAAACAGCCTGTTGCTGTGTACGCAGCAGAATTGTCAAAAACTCTACAAAAGGCTATAGAAAGGGTAAGACGTTTTAGAGTTTCTGATACAAAGTACATTAGTGATAAGCTAAGTGCTGGTCGTAATGTAGATTTTGAATTTAATGTTGGAGACAGAATTTGGGTCAAAACGCACCGCATCTCCAGTAAATCCAATTACTTCGCGGCTCGTCTTGCACCAAAGTACAGTGGACCTTACACAATTCATGAAAAAGACTCCCCTCTGATATATCGAGTGAGGGATCTTGGTACTGGATTAATCCAGAAAAATTATCATCACATTGATAATTTGCGTCCGGTGCATGACGAAATTCCAGGAGAATTTGATTAAAACAAAATCAAAATAAAGATCGTCTTAAGATCCTTTCATTACGTCTAATTTGGACAAACTCACGAAGTGCTGTTCAGAACCTTGCCAGAACTGGAACCCTCATGGTTGAAATACCAGAAATCGTAGGCTTTTATATTTTATTGAAAAATGTGTAAAAACCTCTTTTTGCAGCCAAAATAAAGCTTTTCCATTCATTATTTTATTATCATTCATTTGTATGTTTTGATACTACATGAAAAACATGACACTGAGAGCTATGGAAAATTCTCGTACAGAATTAGCCCCCTCACACGTGAAACACTGAAAATGGCTTAAACCACTCGAGGCAATTCCCAAAATAAAGTTGGTAAATTCAGAATTAATGACTTCAAGAAATGTTTTGGCAGGCTAAGCTGTCACGATTCTGGTGTGAAAATGCCACTAGTGCTGCTCATCTCGCCTTATTTCTTGAAACACTTGTTACTAAATTTGAACCTTTTGAGTATCAGTTTTGAAAATTAAGATTTCCAAATTTTTAAACCTCAGAATCTTTATGAAACATCTAACTTTTAAAGGAAATCGAAGAATTTCCTGATTGTGACAATTTCTTGACGTTTTTTCTTAATGGCCGCCACTAAATTTGAAGGTTTGCAAATTGGGTGTAACAACGTTAAGTTTGCCTTTACACCCGTACGTAACTGATTTGCTCACTACGAAAACTGTTACCCATCAACTCTATGCAGTTTATTTTCCAATTACCTTATTGTGAGTTTTCGCTGTCTACTCAAAACAAATGATTGCTGCTTTTCTATTCTTGACATTTTTGAGAACTCCTTATGATTTGACTCCTTTTCATTTGAGCGTGAAGTTGAAATTTTTAAGAAATTTAAAGGAAAGTGCCTCTATGGTCGTACAACTGATTGTTTTTTGTGTTGCTCTTGGAAAATGGTTAGGACCCAAAGCTGAGTGCGTCCTTCGTGCATGATTTATCTTAATACTTAATTTTCGCCCCTGCCCCCCCCCCCTCCACACACACACACTGTTAGGGACCTAAAACGCATGTTGAATGAGGCTCTCACTGATAGCTTAAATACGTGCCAACATGGTAAGCTTAAATTGGAGTATACTAATACTGAGCCTGCCAAAGTTTCGAAATAAGTAGTTTTAGAGGAACCGGTTATTCGAGTTTAGACGTTTTACTGGTGCAACTAGGACGGGCTACGTCTCAAAGTTGTGCTGCAGCACTTCGCCAGGGTTCTGTGCGCTCAGTTTACGTCATCCTAGTCCGTCCCCAGACTAATGCGTGTGATGTTTAAATTGAATTTGACCATAACTTGAATGATGGTTAGCCACGGATGCCCCTCTTCGTTCTCACCAGGGTCTTTCTTGATTGACTCGACGCCTAAATTCTCCCCGTTAACAGTCGCGATAGTAGTGGTTATGCAACACGTTATCTTCGCGATTCAGTTGTACAATTGGCCAACGATTTTATTTTTCCAATAGCTGCTTGAGTGTAGGATACTACTCCCGGTATTAGCCGAAGCAGGATTTAAAATTCAAGAATCAATTTAACTTTACGTGAAAAATGTTATCACGCAACCTCAAGTAATTGCAAAATTAATTTTCCCCTAACCTAATGTAAGCATCCTTTTAACCGGGACCTAAATAAAATCTCTTTTGCTATCAACACTTAAGAAACTTCGGTAAAGAAGTTTCTTTTCCCCATTGTCCGCTGCTTAAAGTTGTTTATTTGTTGACTTGCAGACTTTGTGATACGTTTTGTTTGTATAACTTTTCAAGGTTTGTATTTAACACTCAAGTTTCCGAAAACGTGTATTCACGCTGAATATTTGTGACTTGAATCACAAACACTGACTTAGCCTGATTTAATTGACTTAGTCTTTAAAATAATTCACGTTTGAATTTACGTTAGACACATTTCTTCTATGTACAATAATTTCTGAAATTCTGAAGCCTATTTTCTTGCAATTGAATGCCTAATAATTGTGTAAGCCCAACTACTTTCGTGTCAAAATAAGTTAAGCTAGAAAACTTACAGCAACTCCCTTTAATTTTTTTTGAACGACCCAGATAATCAACGATTTTCACGGTGATAATATCCCAGTATAATCACGCAGTAGCTTTCAAAAGCTACTGCGTGATTATCACTGTAAGTCGTTGTTCATTGGCTAAATTTAAAACTAAATCAGTTAGGCAATATCCTGTAGCTTTCATTGGTCGACGCAGTGTAATGCTAAACCGTGCAAAACATAGCGAGCGCTTTCTGAAGTTGATACGCTTTTGGCAGTCACTCGCTTCAAACGTTACACAGTTGACACGTTACGATACGTTTGTTGAATTCATTTCAAATAAAAGTATGTATTTTCCTACCAGTAAAAGTCTAGAAGGCCTTTCTTTCGAAATACGCACTGTGTCGTTAATTTCCGTAACCTAGCAACGCCTGCAATCACATGTAGAAGCTGGCGGCGAAACCCGTTAATCCGCCTGTGTCGTTAGGCCTAACGTCAACGTAACCTAGAACAAATTCTGAACACCGTTTTGAAATTTATTACGCTCCACTACAGTCCGTATTTGATTGTTTTTTTTTTAATTTACTCTTGCAATTAAAAAAAAAATAAAATTATGTACTGCATTTATTAATTTATTATTACGGAATTGTTTAAAGTAAAAAGTTTGGAGGTGTGCGCCAATGAAAAATTCTTCAGCGGCGGCGAATATCAATTTTATTCCTGGCGGCCATAGTGCCAATCGACGCTCCGATATTTGGACGGCAGCGCGACTTTTATATAATTTTTAACTGTTGCATACGAAAATTAGAGTGCTGAATACTGAAATATGACGTGAAATAATAATAATAACATATTTCGCATCTAAAGTGCACAGGACAGGGAAGGACACCAAAGTGTCACTAACACCCAGCCTGAATTAACAAAAAGGTGAAAAGGCCTGGTGGCTAACGGCATATGACAAGTTAAAAAAAAAAAAAAAAAAAAAAAAAAGCAGAATCTACCAGAGTATGGTATTGTCAGAATGACCGTCTTAAAAATTTGTGAAGTTCACATTGTTTAAGTTTAGCTTTAAAAACAGCAGGTGAGGATGCCTCAACAACATCACCAGGTAGAGAGTTCCAAACAGCTACCACGCGATTAGCAAAGAAAAACTTTCTACAATCACGCCTTGCCCGAGCAACAAGCAGCTTTTTTGAGTGGCCACGTGTTCGGTCACCTTCACGCAAGGTAAAAAAAACAATCAGCTGGGAAATCAACGTGACCACACAGGATTTGAAAAGTTAAAGTTAAGTCAGCCACAAGACGGCGATATTCCAATGATTCCAGCTTAAGGACTGCCAAACGTTCAGCGTAGGATTTATTTTTCATCCCAAACAAGTATTTGGTGAAATTTCGCTGAACAGATTCAACATTATCAATATCTCCCAATAAATGCGGAGACCAAACAGAACTTGCATATTCCAGGATTGGTCGCACAAACACCTTAAAAGCCCAGGTTAATAATTTAACATCACCCGATGTGAAAGTACATCGAATCATAGCCAAACGTTGCCTTGCTTGATTAACGATTTTGTTACAATGAGTGGTAAATTTTAAATCTGAGCTGAACCACACGCCCAAATCCTTAATAGGATTTACAACGGGCAGCTGTTGGTTTGACAGAATATACGGGGCACCAGGATTTTGAAATCCAGTTCGAAAGATAGAACATTTTCTTTCAGAAATAGGCAACTGCCATTTGAACGCCCACTCGTTAATGCTAACAAGAGTATTTATTAACTCATTTTTTTCGTGATCAGTTTTCACTCTGGAGTGTGTCTTAACATCATCTGCAAACTTATTTAAAGCAACAGAATCTGCAGTAGAAGTCATGTCGTTAAGGTATAAAATAAAAAAGAGAGGACCCAGGATGGATCCTTGTGGGACACCACTAATTACACTGACGTCATCCGAATTTGATGTGCCAACAACCACGCATTGGGTACGTCCAATTAAAAGATCACTAATCCATGCAAAGAGTTTTCCACTAAAGCCATACCAATTCAGCTTTGCAAGCAATTTTGAATGGACAACAGAGTCAAAAGCCTTCGCAAAATCAATCAAAATAACATCCACAGGGATGCCAGAATCCATAGATTCTGTCCAGTCATCGAGAACCTTGAGTAACTGTAGGCTTGTTGATTTTCTCGCAACAAAACCAAACTGATCATTGCGTAGAATATTTTGCGAGTTTATGAAAGTTAACATTTTACATCGAATAATTTTTTCCATTATTTTACAAGGAACACACGTGAGGGATATAGGTCGATAATTTGCGGGATCAGCCGAATTTCCTTTCTTGAAAATAGGTACAACACGTGCTGTTTTCCAAATTGCAGGCAAGGTACCACAATTAAACGACAGATTGAAAAGATAAGTTAAAGGTATATAAATTTCATTTAGTAGTTCCTTGTAAAAGTGGGCAGAGAAACCATCAGGTCCAATTGCATGACTGTTCTTTAATGAGTTTAAGGTCTTTTTAACTTCATCAGGATGAAAATTCACATCATCACAGCAAGACTTGATTGCCTGGAAGGGCTGCATTGGTATAATACCATTGTCATTCGTAAAATTTGAAGAAAAAACTTTGTTTAGAGCCTGAGCTTTGTCAAAGTTTTCAGTTAACAGTACACCATTAGAATGAAGAGGAGGCAGAGAATGTGTTATACGAGTTTTCTTTTTTACATACCGAAACAAGGCCGTTATGTTATCCTCTTTAATAACTTTAAGTTCATTTAAACGCTCATGCTCTTTAACCATACGAGCATACTCTTTTCTCACCTCATTATACCGTTCCTTATGTAACTCGGTCCTAGATTTCCGGAAGACTTTCCAAAGCCTTTCTTTCTTATGCCGTAGCCTAAGTAAGGCCGTAGGTTGCTTTGCACCATTTTTAGAATTTCGGCCAATGATACAGCAGCTGTTTACACCTGCATTTAATACACTATGGAAGATATTCCAACAAGCCTCAACATCTACTATACCGTTAAACGAACTATCCCAATTTATGTCTCGAAGAAAAAAACGTAACTTTTTAAAATTAATGAGTCGAAACTTGGGATCAACACCCGTAGGCTGAGCAGGTATGCCAATCCTGGAATATTGCAAGTAAAGAATAACCGCATTATGGCCACTAGTACTAAAATGGCCTAACTAAAATTCTCTAACTAAATACCCCGCGAGCTATTGGAAATTATTAATTTTTTTTTCAATACTCGTGTTTTGGCCCATTAAACTCACTCGTGCTATTTATTGGCAGATAATTTCCCTCGTGCTAGGCCCTCGTAAAATTAATGTCTGCCTAAATATAGCACTCGTGAGTTTATAGGGGCCAAAACACTCGAGGTGAAAAAATTATCTGATAATTTCCTTAGCTCTTGGGATATTACGTTTGATAATTTCCCAGCAAATCGAAAGTGAAACTCTAAAACGAAATCACTTCGGAAAATCGTTTTGCGGATAGAAAACAAAACTTCTCTAACCGAATTCCACTCGTGCTTCTATGAAATTTTTAATTTACGCGTTTGAGCACTCAACTCCTTTCCAAAAAAATTCCCTCGACCATCGGTCTCGGGAAATTAGATCTGGAAAGGAGTTTCGTGCTAAAACACACAAATTATCGATTTCATAGAATCACTCATGGTATTACAGCTGATAATCCTGGGACTCATGAAGAACTTCGGATCATTTACTGAAAACCTACCTTGAATACTTCAAAATCATCGGCTTCTCAAGAGCCTTGATGATTTCGTCTTTTGCCTTTTGTAACTTTGACGTAACGTCATGTTAAAACAATTGGAAAACTTGTTAACTTTCAGTTGCATCAATCATCTCTGTTCGAGTTAAATGCCTTTACATTGTTATTAGTGTAATGATTTTAAAACTGGCAACGACGACCTATCCGTTGCTGTTGTTTATACTTCCGTTAGTGCACAAATGAAAGCACTTATTTCATGGCTCTTAATAAATTTTACGAAGTTTAACAAAACTAACGGAAAAACTTCTACAAAACTATAACAAAGAGAATAAGGCATCTCGGTTAATTTAATAATAAGTTAAACTTTTTTTTTCTATGGGAAGCAAGTTTGTTTTACGACTTAATGTCTGTAACTTTCGCTACCTAGAAATAAGATTGGTTATTGTTCTAGAGTTTAGTACGACTGGAAAATTAATTCTTTGTCTTTTTTTCTTTTCATATCTTCATTTTCATGACGGTCACCGTAGGTTCCAAATTCTCGGCAGCCCCCTCCCTAGAGTGACGGAACTTGCCAGGCCTCTATTTGCCTGTTGGCCTTGGGCAGAGCTTACCTCCTGGCGTTGTTACACGATGGTTCGTTGGGACATGGGACCCTCATATTATCATCCCCATCGTCCTGGCGTTTATCAACTTGACCCCTTAGGCTTGTCTTGCGTCTGATGTCGTTGTGCCCTCAGTCACATTTAGTGCTGGCACTCCCCGCTGCACTGGGCCCCTGGGAATATAATCAGTGGAATATTGTGGCCTCTTTCATTACATAAGAATTTGCTATGCAATATAATGCAATGTAAAATATTGTATATAAAATTATGTGAAAGGCGTTCCACGCATGCGTGAACTTAAATTCTCGTGTTAGGCTTTCCTTTGGTTCTTTGATCTCTTCTCTACTTTTGGTCGACCAATGCGGACCGATTTGGGTCTGCTCTTCTGGCCTTATGCAGGTCGGGCCTATTTAAAATTAGGACTAAGATTCTGAAGGAAAGTCTAAAAGGTTTTTAGGAGAACGTTCGATAACATCCACCACCAAAATGCTGTAAGTCGTGGCAAGCCTTCTCACTTCCTTCATCCAACCATGCCATAAAAATAAACTCCAGATGCAACTGATTTCCAGCCTGGACGTATTTATTTCCGTTTATACCACATTTAACCAGAAGTGCGACGCCATTCGACCGTAAATCCATAAATCCAACTCCTAGTCGCACTAGTACTCTTCGATATTCCTCGTTGATACCTAGTAAACAGTCAGCAGATTCTAGATAATTTCTTATAATTCCTCGTAATTCCTGCATAATTCCTGTAGCTCTTCTTAGTTCTCGGTTTTACCGGTCAATTCCTGGTCATTACTATCAATTAAGGAATGTAAAAGGCATATTGTCTACACCCATATTAGCGCTCATTCCCTCCACCCCAGATCGTTCGTTTTCGCTTGATTTTTGTGTATGATGTTAAAACCTACACGTTACCTTCACGTATTTTATGCAACGTACTACTCCTAAGTTACTAATATCTCCCAAAATACATAATGCATTTTGATGAGGTTTGCTGTTTACGATGGTGGAAAGGTTAAGGAATATTAATTAACACTCTAGATATATTTTACAGAAAAGAGTGGTTGTACTACAAATAGGTTGTACTACTATGAATAAGAAGACGAAAAAGGGAAAGCTGATTTTATAATTGTATTGTTCTGAGGTGCTTCAAACACGTGCCTGAAGAGAGGTTTATTTTTCACCAAATGCGTAATTGTTTTTAGGATGTTAAAACCACACAACAGAAAACTTGAAACTTAAAAAAGTTTTATGTTTTTAAGTTGTTATTAGTTGTTTTTTAGTTGTGTTAGAGAAGACCTCTGGTAAAGTTTATTCTCTGCTAGCTCAGTAGAAATTCTGTACTAGATGAGAGCACTGGGCAGGCATCATCTTATCAACACGTTTACGCACTAATGGTTTATTTGTTGCTTGCTTGACGTTTGTTTTAAAGCGATGAAAATTAGCTCACGCAAATTTTAAATTTTAGTTGTGCTTCAATTGTATTAGTTGTGTGAGGGAAAGAAGTCTGTTAAAGTATTCTTTGCTATTTCATAGGGCATTTCTATACTAGATGAGAACACTGGGCAAACGTCATCTCATTAATAGGTTTAGTCAGAAGGTTTATTTTTTGTTAATAATATATAATAGTATACTAATACATAAGTGGCGGCGAGAGCAAGGCTCATAATGTCAAAGAAGGAAAAATGACAAACAATTAATGGGCAGGGTAAAGTGCACCATAAAGTATTTTGAATTCCATGGTGGAGGTGAAAGAGACGATGTCGTTAGGAAGATGAATCCATGAATGGACAACCCTATTGACTAAAAAGTCTTTTCTGGTTTCAGTGCGGAAGTGATTGATGCTTGTTTTAACGTGGTGGAAATTCGGTAGCGCAAATTTTGATTCCCAAATTCTTAAGAAGGGTGGTCCAAATGTACAAGATATCCGTACACACGTATCAAGTACCACATCCCGCGCACACGTATCAAGTACCATATCCCAAATGCGGTACCACATCCCATACACACGTATCAAGTAACCACATCCCAAATGCGGTGCCACATCCAGTAAACACGTATCAAGTACCACATCCCAAATGCGGTACCACATCTTGCACACATGTATCAAGTACCATATCCCAAATGCGGTACCACATCCCATACACACGTATCAAGTACCACATCCCAAATGCGGTGCCACATCCAGTAAACACGTATCAAGTACCACATCCCAAGTACCCTTCTAACTAAGTAACTATCACTTCATATTCCATCCCTCGTCATGAGGTCGTCTGGGTGAGAAGCTGTGGCTACCGTTTCCTGGCTCCGGACAAGTAGAGTTAGCATCGCCAGAATCAATATGCTACAAATGCAACGATAAAAGGCCCAGCACCGTCAACTGGCGTTAATTTCTTCCTCAGTCGCCCTTGGTTTGAAGAAGCCATCTCGCTCCTCGCTTCAAGATCGTGCTACACGTCGAGTTGCCACATACCAGAACTAATCGTAGCACTGAATGGGAATAGGGTTCGTTCAGAGAATGCAATCGGTTGGATGGTTGTCCAGTGGGGGTAGAATTAGGGTAGAATTAGGCATAGCTGATGTTGGGGCAGGATGGTTAGGTTAGGGTTAATTTAAGGTTAAGTTGGCCAAAGTGAGCGGGAGTGGAGGAGCTGATGAGAGGAGGTGCTTATGAGTCGAACGACTCCGGCAA
Source organism: Lithobius niger (assembly GCA_023313725.1). Lineage (NCBI taxonomy): Eukaryota > Metazoa > Arthropoda > Chilopoda > Lithobiomorpha > Lithobiidae > Lithobius > Lithobius niger. The sequence goes on along the minus strand of JAHWFP010149867.1, from coordinate 14,787 downwards.
AAAGAAGACTCGGAGGAGGAACTTGGCTGAGATCGGATGGCATGCGTCCTCTGCTACAACAATGATGTGATTGCATTGATGTGATTACATGCTATTTGCAACATGACGTAGGTGATTGTTAAAGCCTTGGCTTGAAGCGGAATTTAAGCAGCATTGGGCTGGATTGATACTTGGGTGGGTGACCGCCTGGGAATCTGGCTGTTGCAGACATAGGGCCTTAGGGCTTCGGGCAGATGACCAGGAGTGGTTAACGCTCGTTAGACCCTTTAACCCTTTTTTTAAACCCTTTTGAAGCGGAATTTTCTAATTTTGTTACAGTGCTTTTCAGCCGAACAGAATTTATTGTTGAAAACGAAACCATTGTTGAGTCTTTGGCCTGAATACGCTTGCACTGCATGCTTCAGGTTATGTTGCGGTGGTGCTGGAGTGAAAATCGTTGTGAAGGGCACTGCAACACGAGTGATATTTTTTGTACCTGTTTATTAGGCTAAAACTTATACAACTGATAGATAGAAAATAGTTACGACCAGTCGTTCCATAATTGGGTGCGATCCAAAACGAGAGAGTGAATATACGGTATTACCATGGGAAATCCTTTTTGCTGTTTCTGCGTAAATAGATTGATTAAATGCTGTTTCTATCAAGGTTTTGTAGGACTTTTACTTTTCCCTGGTAAAAGAAGATTACTAACGGGAGTTGTTCCTGTCTTTTATTGTTTTGATGTTTTATTGTGAGTACCGAAAGTTGTTATCTTTCTTTTTTACTTCCTTTGTTATCATACTAATGTAATGGTTGTCTATAGGACAACAAGACCTCAGCATTGGACCGAAAATTAAGTTTGTGATTTTACTGCATTGGCTTTATATGTTACTGCCCATCAGGAGACGCCTGGTACTACTTACTTTTATTGATGTTTACCCCTATTTTAAAATTTACACTAAATAAAAGCAACTCTTCTTTAACGTGCAGTAACTTGCAAGGACCAACGTTGTGCCTCTTAGTGATATCCCTTTCATTGTCCACTCTTCTTTAAATCCCGTAGTTTTAGAACGCTCTTATAACGAATTTAATAAAAAAAAAAGTAATAAATGATATGAAACAATTAAATAACGGTGTGATAACTCTTCTCGGAGTCAAAAACAAGTTGGACGTTATTAACTAAATTCGTGAAGCACTTGACAAAGAGGACAGGAAATTATAGCCACCATTTTGGCTAAAAAGTAGGCAGACTAGCACGGTGTCTTTTCTCTACCGGTTCCGTAGTACGAACGCACGTGTTACCAGCGCACAACAAATTTCGTATGTTCGAGCGCACGCAACCATAATTAACGGTGCCTTGAGCACACAGGATCGCACCCATGTCAAAAACTCCACCGCGTGACTGTAGGGATAAGTCTGAGATATGCTAAGTCTCTCGTCAGTTAACTTTGGACGACCATACATTACTTCCCAAAGAGCATTGCTATACGGATCTGTTTCTCAGTTTGCCTTCCCTCCAAAGAACACGATTATGTATTGTATTATTCAGCAAACATGAATTTACCATGCCTACAATTATGCATAGCATAGCACCCTCTGAGCAATGCCTTAGCATCCCCACTCCAAAACTGGCATTCCATTACCAGCTCTCCAACTTTACTTAGAACTACCCCGATTTCAGTCAGCATGCCCCCAAAACACATTTGTATATTCACCCCCATCTCATTAGTTGCATTGTAGCAGGCGAGTATAATTTGACATCAAATCCTGAACAAGTAAACATCAATATCCCTAAATTCTACTTGCAATTCTTCCATAAGTTATAATTCCACCCGTAATCCAGCCCTTGACGCTATATGACATCCATTTCGTCAAGTCTTTGTCTATACTTCGTGTCTGACATTGTTAAGTCCTGTTAATAATCAGCTGAAACCTGGTAGTTGCTTTCACCAGGGCCGTAGACAGGATTTTTTTGTACCGCGCACCATAATTAAAATGAAGCGCCTTCCCCCTCCCCCTCGTCCCCACAAACAAAAAAATCCCATCCCAATGAATTTTCTTTTCTTTCTTCATGAATAATATAACCATACCTAGACTTAAAAATTACCAAACAAGTCGTTTTAACGCAGTAATCAACATTTTTTTTGTTAACAATCGGCACTTTTTTTGTTGACTACCATTTCCGTAATTCCAAAAGGGCTCCTGGAGCAGGCTTTTTAAAAGATAAATTAGCCAATTTCATGTCTGGCGTAAAATAGACATATATGATCAACTCATTACAAACTGTAAGCTTTATTCAGAAACATGCTATTTTTATTTTGCTTAGGAACAAAATCTTCTCAGATGGCATAACCATGCTCTCGCTTTCATGGCAGCATTCAATTTTTAACCATGTTTTTCATCAACTTCTGAACTTTAGACTTTTCTTTGTTTGGAATTTTAAGATTTTTTACATGATTCGTATAGCATGATCTTTCATTTGAAACCTTACCACCTATTTACATTACGTAGTTCTCTGGTAGTAATCTCGAGTTTGTAAATAAAACTTAACTGAGTATCGTAGTCCACTATAAAGGCCTCGTCGCGCTTCGTACCCCTCGGTCTGAAGAAAACACCCGCACGTGCGGGAGTGCTGGCTACGGCCCTGGCTTTTACTGTAGAATTACGCTTACGAATGTATAAAGAATACACTATACTAAACTACATTATACTTAACTTTTTAAAGTACAAAGTTTGCATTTTAACTTGCGAACTTTTTTTTAATACGCGATTGTTAAAGTTACTTTGATGATAAATAAAAACCTTACTGATACTCCGTTAAGCAAGGTACCTTTTTTATATACCCTAAGAAGATAAGTATGAAACACCGACTGAGGGGGCGTGCTAATATATACATCGAGATCGTGAAAGTCCGGGTATGGGCTCATTCTGCCTGCTCGCTAGATACACAGTTTATTCTGCTTGTGCACTAGAAACACGGCTTATTCTGCCTGTATGCTAGAAACACGGTGCGCTCGTAACACGTTCACTCGTAGCACGACACCTCTCTACCATTGCCTACTCATCTATATTTCACTTATCAGTTGCCTTAAAATTGTTTATGCTTGCAACTCAACAATTCAAAAATTCAACAGACAGTGAAAATCAACTGGTTTTAAAATCATCCCTAATAACGTTTTGTTATGCTCATTATTATGTGCAAAGGCGTCTTACTCTGCTAGCCTACTTTCGTTCCAGTAAGTTGGCAAACAACTAACGCTAATCTGGTTCAGATTTACATAATGTTGCAAATTTACTTAAGAAACAGTAGCTTAATAATTAATTACGTCCTTCAATACCAACTTTTTGGTGTGCCATTTTTCAAAATATTTGTCCATTTCTATTGTTGAGCCAAAATATTGCGTTCTAGCATCCATTAATGTGTTTGCATTACGTAAGTAACGAGACACCAGAGTTCTTAAGAGTTGATTTCAAAACATTGACCTCGTTAAATTGATTCCTTTCTGAAATTCAACCCTTTAATTCTTATGGTGAGAAAATGTTTAGAATGAAATAATTATTCATACTCACGTGAGTGGGTCACTGACTAGGAACCAAGTACAGGCTGTTGATGTAAGCTGGAATTTATGGACTTACTGTAAAAAGTTAGTATTTTACAACAGATGAAATGCAGAGAAAGTAGTTTCCGAACAGAAGATGGATCAAAATTTCTGAATTTGTTAATCATATTTTCGAAGCAACTAGTTGAATCAAATACTGTATGTATGAAAGCATTTTCCTTTAGGTGCAAATACAGGGAAATGGGAAATGATTCTAGTTGAAGTGTGTATTTTGCCCATTGATAAAAGATGGCTGACGCACTTTAATGAGTTAAATGTGGGAATATAAAGGGTTAAATATATAAACATAAATATATAAATATATAAACATATGAAGTTATATGTCTCAGTCGCGAATTCGGAAATAGTTACTGAGAGACACAACAAGAGAACATTTACCCATATCCAATCAGCATGCGTTCCTGACTTATAGAGAATTTCAGAAGTTTACAGTTAAGCCACAAGATCTAAACTATAATTAAGTTATCCGATTAGCGTACGTTTCTAGCTTATAGAGCACATCATAACTTAACACTTAAGCCACAGGATCATAACTTCACAGGTTAATCAAGATATCCAATAGCGTACGTTTCTAACTTAGGGCAGATCATAACTTCACAGTTAAGTCTCAAAATCATAACTTCACATTTCAACCAAAAAATGTATCCAATTAAAAATGAAGTTGTAATTCCGGAAACATTGGTGCGAGCGCTCAACAAGTACTTCTCATTTTTGCAATACACTTTAACAAGGAAAGCTGAGTTATTGTTTACGTAATAATAAATAAGTTTACGTCGACTTACGCTGGTCTGACCTACCCCTGAATTAACATTGGAAACGCAAACAATCAAGGAGACTGCCCTCTGAACCACATTCAGAAATGTTATCAAAATGAAAAAAGTGCCTTCTTTGTACACATCGTTAAAATATGGTACAAACCAAAGGAGCCACTTACCACGTTTTTTGTATGAGGAACTGGGTGCCAGTGGGTAATTTTCAACCAAAAGCTATTGTGAACAATTCCATGGTGAAAAACCAAACACCTCAGTGTGCATCCAAATTTAGAGTAACTAAGTCTTCTAGGGCTTTGAATAACTAAGTGAAGTTTGTAGTTGTAAAATGGAAAAATGTTGTTTATCTGCAACATGACAACCACGCCTTGGTACCCAGGTAACTAGAGGTATGATACGATAAAATATTTCATGGAAAAAATAAGATAAGTTGCAATTAGCTGTATCCTATGAGTTGATGCAACCTCTTCCTATACCTTTCTTCTTTCTAAATTTTATACTGAGCACGATACACGAGTATAAGTTAGGTCGCAATATTTACAAGCATGTTATTGAAGAGTGTTTCAAGAAAAGAATCAATTTTGTAGCTCTTATGCCACTGATTTCTCTGCGAGTTATCCTCAATTTTCCTAACACAGATTTCATCGAAGAGGTGAATCACCCAGGAAAGTCAAGCGAAATACTATTGTTAAAATCTACCAACCAAATACCACCGGTTTGATTTTAAGAAAAACCAACTGCTGTTTGATGCATTATAAATGTAGAAAAAATGCTAAGTTGAGCTCACATGACCTGGCCTCTGTAGATAAGCCTACACCGATGTTTAGTAGTTGGCCTTTCTATAGCTCTTGTAGTGACTACGTACTTGTATACTACAAAATATTCGCTTTAGCAGTGTGAAGTTTCGTCGATAGACTACTAACGGGATTTGGATGTCACAGTGTTGTTTTCGTATTTATTTTCTTCAACATAAGTTGCTTCCTGGAATCCAACGACAAGCGTTGGAGTTAGTGTCACATGTTCGTATCCGTTTACATTCTTGAAGCAAACAGGAATTCCAACAAAAATCAATGATGACACAAATCCGATCGTTGGGCTGGTCATCAGGGAAAACACCTTCTATCTTACTAGCGACAACTGAAGCTTCGTTGTTAGCAATCAGCTGTAAACGCTACCACGATGTACTAGTAATGATATACGACAGGTAGGTTTATGTATTAAATTGATTTCTAAGATTTAAAAAAAAAATCCTTTTTATAATATGATCCAGAAAAAAGCGTTTCCAATATCTTTACGTAAGGCATGCTGGCTTGTTCTGTTTAATTTCAATTTAGTGCAGACGAAATTTTCTGTAAAGGCTACCACGATGTATTAGTAATGATACACGACAGGTGGTTTAGGCAATAAATTCATTTCTAAGAATTTTTACTAAAATCCTTTTTATAGTATGATCCAGAAAGGATCAAGGCATTGTTCATTTTACTTAAGGCATTGTTGTCTTGTTCCGTTTAATTTTAGTTTATTGCAACCGAAATTTGCTGTCGAAGCAAACCAAGCACGAAAAAAGTGAAAATATTTTCTCCTAAGGAAAAAAAAATTTCGCCTAAATAGTTTGGAATAGATTTTCTGGGCCCAAAACTCAACTACCTTCAGATCAGAGCTTCCCTTCAAAACCAAACTTTTTGTTCTGGTGCGCGAACGGTTTTCTTTTTTGATCCTTTGCTCAGTAATCGGGTAACTTGCGGATCACAGCAAGTTGGTAAGAAAGTAATTGCAGCACAAGGAATAAAATTCGCTCTGTAGAAAAAAAAATTGTTAACTCGAAAGAAAGATTTCTACAGTTATCTTTAAGGAGTGATGATTCTTTTAAAATTGAGCGCCATCTAGAGAATCGTGCCAAATATATCACCCACATTTCCGGCATGAAGCCGACCATTAAACAAGAGATCGCTCCATTCGATGGTAAGACTTGAAAGTCGCCAGAGAGCACTCCATCAAGGATTTGGATTTCTTGTACAAATTTTCTCCAGTTTCGCAAAGCAATGTTTCCGCTAAGAGAACCGAACACTTGAACCATTCCTCTTCTGCGGTTAAAGCATGCAAGTGTGAAATAAATCAAGGGTTGTTTTTAATGGCTGCCCATGAGTAGAACAAAGTGAAACTGAGTACGTAGCAATGCTGCACCGGTGGTATTTAAGATTGCATTTTATTCAAGGTGACCAATTGTTCTGTAATCCAGTTTGATGCTTAAGTGCTACTATTTATTAATGGTCATTAGGCGTAAAGATTAGGGCTGTTCATTGGACAAGATATAAATATATTCGGAAATAAGATTGATCTTATCAAGAATTTATAGGGTTGGGGAGGAGAATTTGTAACTTTACAAAGTCCCTATTGAAACACGTTAGATTCGGTTCTATTAGTTCTGTGCGAGTTTTCAAAGGGCGCTACGTGTTCCTGCTGGTAATTTTTGCTCATTTTTCAGCCCAAATATAAAGTAAACTAAATTACAACTAAGCTAAACTAAATAATAATTAAACACCAGCTATTTTTGTTTAGTTTAGTTTAATTTTTAGCTGAAATATGAGTGGAAATTCTCACATAAAACACATGGCTCCCTCTATAAACTTGAACGGAATTAATATAAATTGATCTAAGACGTTGCAGCAGCGGTGTCAGTCACAAATTCTCCTCCCCAACCCTATAGTGTATATTCTTGATCTTATGAAAGCCGTTGAGTGCATAAATTTGTCATAGCCTTTCGGACCACAGACTAAAAGTGGTCGGAATCTATGGTCAGAAACGTTTATTATAATTTATGAACTTTATGGTTTTCATAAGGTCAATCAATAAAGATTGGACACAAAAAAGGTTGATCTTGAATGTTTAGGTCACCGCATTATAAACTTAGTAAATACGCATCACACACGATGAGAACAATTTTTTTTTGGCATTAGTAATGGATATTTGCTGCTTAGAAGATTACAATTTATTCTCATAGGATGTGATGCATATTAAAGAAGTAATCAATGGAATGGCATGCTAAATGGTAACTGCTAAATACTGACAAGACAAGGTAACAGGTTTCTTGTCTATTTAATGGGCGTATCTCCAATCATCATATCACCTTCGTCGTTTCATGACTCGTCGTTAGTACTCCAACAGGACGTTAGTGGTGCTAAGTAGCCTTCACCACGCGCCACTCTTATTTCTGTAAGTCTATCTTACAGTGGATGCTCGTGGTGGCTACGCTACAGTCAAATTCTTTGTTTGTAGTTTTGCTGCTATGAAATGTGTGTCGTAAGTTAAACTGATGGCAGAAACTGTCTCTAGTCCCCACAACAGCAAGATAAGCATGGCCCTAGGCAGGCGTGGGTAGAATATTAATACAAAAGCATAACGACGAAAAATGTGTTACTGAGACCCTCTGCAAGTCGTAACCCTCAGCGTCCAGTGCTCAGGGATGTCCCTCAAGCCAACCTTCTTGATTTCTTACGAAGAAGACAGTGATACGAGATTTTAAAGAAGCACGTTTGCCAAGATACAAGTAATCGTCTGAAGACAGCAAGCAAGCATTGGTAATACACCGTGCTTAAAGAGTTGTTGCTACTTTACATCATCTTTTATTTCACAGCACACTAACATCAACTGAAAACAAACTGTGACGTCATCTGTCCGAGTAGGAATAAAACATTTACAATGCGAACACAGACAGAGATCCTACTTTAACTTGTCTTTTCAAACAATAAAGGGCAAGTAAGGTTATTTACACTACTTTATTGCAATAATAGACCTTTTTTTACCTCTCTAAAATGCAAAACAAAATAATTCAAATGCGTTGCATACAGTATTTTATGCATTAAAAAGAAAGAGTTGAGTTTGACCAATTTTCGTCTCGTTTTCTTGACAATATACTCCAGTTGTTAACAAAGTGTGTTAATTGATATGAATTACTTGAGTGGATTTTTAATTTTTTTTCTAAACAGAACAAACATTTGATAAAGAAAAAAAGGCAACACACAACATCTGAAAATCCACGAGTTATGGGACGACAAATTGCAAAATGTTTGTTGGTTGGTTGCACTTATTTTTTGTGAGCAGAGCACAAACGAAAGGTACGATTGGAATGAAATTTGCCACAATTGCTTGAACTTCCAAAATCTTTGTTAAGCTCGAGTTTGACGTTAATCTATTATTACGGAAGAAATTAAACTTATTCGAATTTATCAATCTAACACTCACTATAATAAATCTACTACAAAACAAAATTTGTTAAAAATTCCTGCCAAGGTTTTCGGCCTTTGAAATCGTGATATCAAACGCTCAACTCTTTCGCCAAGCTAATCCCACCGAGTAATAGTTCGAAGGTTAAATGAAATATATGAAAATTGCTTACTGCACAATTTTCAATTATTTCATTTGAAGGAATACTAAACCCTCCAGCAATTAATTATTTTATCGATAGTTTGGATACTGGAATTAATGTTAACAGTCATCCGACGTCAATAGGTGTCATTGTTTAATCCGTACGAATTTTTAAACCACCTAATTTAAGCAGACGATGAACAAGCTCTGGAGAAAACCCCGTTTAAGCGACGCGTCGTGACGTTAACACTTTTAAGGTGCCTTCCAGCTGTCTGCGTGACCTGCGTGTGCTGCAGAAACAAAAAGGCATCACCTGGGACATCGTTTCAGCTTAGCTCGTTCGCCACTAAAACATCATGCCGTCGTGCATAGAGAAGGGGCGTAAAAGTTCGTCAAACCACAAAATACGTTTGTTCAGCTTACCGAATGCCGAAAAAGATGCCACCCGGCTGCGGAAGTGGTTGGATGTTACTGGAAACAGTGGCGTTACAGGTTCAAACTGATAAAGCTGCAACGAATTGACAGCGACAGGGTCAGCGTTGTTGGTAGCCATGTTTGGTTACACGCAGAGACTAGGTCGCGCGCGCTGCACGATGGGCAGGGATGCGCTCCCCATTTCCCTTAAATGTTTTGACGTCATGCTGCGTCACGAAACCTCCATAGTCGCGAGCTCTCGTAGTGTTACGTTTGGTTGAGTTTCTTAAAAAATGCAGTTATTTTAATTTACTACGACGTAAGTAAGAAGGCAAGTGGCATTTTATAAGTTTTGAAGGGGTTTTTAGGGTCTTAGCTATCATTAAAAAAAGGAAAAGTGAGGGTTTAGTATTCCTTTAACGTTTGAAGTCTTTGTCGGTGGCTTTGATATCACGCCTACACAAGCTAAGCGGGAATCCTTAACAAGTTTTGTTTTGGGGTAGATATCAGATATTTTTGGTCCACATTGATGAAATCCATTTTGTTCCCCCCGTAATTATGAGATGGAAACATCAATTTAGTTTTCTGGTCCATTCCTTTTTTTGTTTGTTTGTTAGCTTTCGTTACATTTTGAGGACAGCATTAGTATGTCTTATTAGTACTGCAGTATCTCCTTACAAATGCACGGATTTATTTAATGTTCAGTTTACTGGCATTTGCTAATTAGCATTATTTGCTGATTGGCATTGTTTTGAAACATTGCTCAAGGAGCTGCTTGTACAAATGAAACTACCTATCCACAAATCAAAGCCCATTTTCTTCAGTCTACGTCTTGCAGCTGGAGTTTGCTGATTTACATTGTTGCAATTATAACAATGTTTAAAACAATGTGAAATAATCAATTTGGTCGTTTAGAAGTCCCTAACCCCTGAACCACTTAACCAATTAGATTATGAGGCCTTATGAAAAGGGCACATCTCCAGAGAAATACCTGTAAAATGAGCTAAGAACCAGCTTTATTCACGGAATGGAAGAATTTATTTTCATGAAACAAGAAATGGCGTTAGCTAGTAGCCAGTAGCCAGTAATTAGGGAAACTACCCCAAAACACTACTTGTTAAGGATTCCCGCCAAGCTTATCGGCCGTGTGAAGTTGTGATATTAAACGCCAAACTCTTTCACCAAGCTAATCCCACCGAGTCGACGGTTAAATTAAATATATGAAAATTGCTTACTGAGCAATTTTCGATTATGTCATTTAACGTTTGAAGTCTTAGTCGGTGGGATTAGCTTAGCGAAAGAGATTGGCATTTGATATCACTACTTCCACGGCCGAAAAGCTTGGCGGGAATCCTTAACAAGTTTTGTTTTGGGTTAGGTATCAGATTTTTTGGTCCAAATTAATAAAATCCATTTTATTTCCTTAGCAATTATGAGATGGAAACACCAATCAAGTTTTCTGGTCCATTTCTTTTTTTTAAATTTTGTTGGCTTTCGATAGATTTTGAGGACAGCAGTCACCTTTTTTCAAACTTACGGATTTATTTAATGTTCAGTTTGGTATTGTTGCATAATAACAATGTTAAAAACAATGTAAAACAATCAATTTGGTTGTTTGGAGCTCCCTAACCCCTGAACAACTTGACCAATAAGGTCCATATGAAAAGGGCACATCTCCAGAGCAATACCTGTAAAATGAGCTAAGATCTTGCTTTATTCTCCGCATGGAAGAATTTATTTTCGTGATACAAAAAAAAGCGTAACCAGTAGTTAGTAGTAGTAGTTAGTAGTGAGTAATTAGGCAAATATCAACTTTTTCACGTCGGTTTTTTTACAAGAAAACGGTAAGCTGTGTCATTAATAGTGACTTTTATGTTGTCTGGCGACCAAAGCCTCCCGATCAAACAAGTTTCAGCCTTTTCTGTCGCATTGTTATTTCCTCAGATGGCTGAAAACAGACAAACTGCCTTTGCTGTAAAGAAATAAATAGACATAAATCTCTGGAAATAATATTAAGGAAAATTGAAAATAAGCCAACAGCAAAAATCATACACGATGTATGATTTTCGCTGTTGGCTTATTTTCATTTTTCCTTTGCTGTAAAGACACAACGTGTTTAGTGGTCGCCATGCTCATATATATATTTTATCTGGATGTTATTGTTTTATCTTGGCGGGCGACACACCGGCGTGTGTCTTGATATCAACGTTTTTCATGTCGTTTTTTCAACAAGAAATCGGTAAGCTGTGTCACTACAGCTACTTTTGTATTGTCATTGTATTGAGTCTCCCGATTAAACAAGTTTCAGCTTTTTCTGTCGCATTGTTATTTATCCTCATATGTCTGAAAACAGCCAAACTACTTTAGCTGTAAAGACAAAGTATATAGTGGTCGCCATACTCATACATATTTTATCTGGTTAGGTGTTATCGTTTATCATCTTGGCGGGCGACACATTAGCGTGTGTCTTGATTTGGAATCCTGAATACCTTAGGAATTCCGATGAAGAATACACCGTATTGCTGGTGACCCAAGTGAACTGAAAATTAAAACGTCATTGCTTCCTAATAACTAACAATCTTTTTCGACGTAATTCAACGAAGTAATAACGTTTGATCATCGAATTTTAACTGTAACAGAAACGTAGACAATAAAAAAAAAAAAAAGATTCCGTTAATGACTTATATTCGCTTCATTTGAAAAGAATGCTCGGAGAATTTCCTTCAACATAACGATGAAAAGTGCCGTTTAGACTGGCTTATGGAATCGTATATAGGGTAGTCCACAAAAAACTGACGACCCAAAATTTTCGAAGTCCAACCTTTCTCGTTACCACCCCTCAGAACCAGGAGGGGTCAGAAATCAAATCTAATGAAACAGGAAGATGTCTGTCCTCTCCTGGTTCTGAGGGGTGCTAACTAGGAAAGTTTGGACTTAGAGAATTTTGGGTCGTCAGTTTTTTGTGGACCACCTGTATTTATACCTTATATTTTAGTAGGTTGACGAAGCTGTTTACACGAAACGAAATTAGGTAGTAGACAATACGTTTGTAACGTAATACAAATTATTAAAACGTGTTCGTGTAACGATTCGAAGTTTCCCGTTACCATGGCAAAACAACCCCTCAACACCATGTTGCGTGACATAAACTATATCTGGAACTCAGTTCTGCTGTTAAAGACGGAAAGCCGAAGGCTCAACATGAGTTAATAAATACAGATGCAAACCTATTAATGGTTCCTTTTGGACTTATTTGTCAGACTGCCTGAGCGGGGAATCGAACCCACGAACTTTGAAACCAAAGGTCGAGATCCTATCGCTGATCCATACTGACACGGCCAAAAGGAAACGTCCATAGGCAGCATTTAACACGCGCATATATACATATAAACAAACAATTTCCAATCGCCACTGGAGGGATCCTTATTTGCCGCACCGCACTCCCAGTGAAACGAATGGCCTTATCAGAAAGTTTTAGGCTTAGCGGTAGGATTTCGACCTTTGGTTTCAAAGGTCGAAGTTAGATTCCTCCGCTCAGGCATTCTGACATATAAGTCCAAAAGGCTACGTAAATAGGTTTGCATCTGTATTTATTCTGTTCTGCTGCATACATACAATACGCCGTGGCGATTTGTGGGCCTAAAACATAAAGGCCAAGGCTCCAGCAAGACTAAAACCACGAAGCTTACGGAAATAGCAATTAATTACCGAGAATGTGAAAACTAAAATGTAATAACGTCCAAAAAGAAGAGTTAGAAAGCAAAGAAAAGTACTTCAAGTTGAAAATTTAAAGCTAAATATAGCTTCAAACATTGTAGCAGCCGAGTATGCAGTTTGTACTCGAACTCGGCACTTGAAAATTCGATTCCGGTCCAAGTGCAGTACTATCTACGCCAATTTTAGACCGATGTTGATATTCGTACACTATACTGAATTGATTGCATTGATGAGAGCTTTCCAGTGGTATGGACTAAAAAGTCAGTAGCACATGCCGTTTTTAAGTTATATTCTTAAAACTGGAAAAACTGACCTGAAAATCTTAGGTGAACCGAGTTAGTACACAAACTAGTTAAGTGACAATAACAAATATGGCATGGGGAGGGGGTGGGGATGAGGCTTAATGGCGCATCGACAACGAGGACATTAGCGCCAACCTTAGTCATAGCGCAGTGATCCGGAGTGCCACTGCGCCACACATTACAAAATAAAACATAAATAGATATTTCAGTCCGCTCCGCCTGTAATGGGTTACTTTTTCCTAGTTTAAACTGTAGTTAGATTAACATACTTTGCTAACAACGGTGTTAATGGCAAAAAATGGTACTAAAATTGGTAAACCTTTCATTTTTTTTTAATGTAAGAACTATACTGTCTGCAAGGGATTTGTTCTTTTTGTAACTAAGTGCGTTAAAACAGGAAACAAGCTTTTGGCCTATTACAGGCGGAGTTTATTGAAATTTGTACTTATGTTTGTTATTATGCCTTTGCCATATTTCTTATTGTCAGTTAAAATTAGTTAATGAACTATATTTCAGGTCTGGTTTTCCAGTTTTAAGAATATAACTTTAAAACGGCATGTGCTACTGATTTTTAATCAATCGCACTGAAAGCTCTCACCGAGCCAATCAATTTAGGAAATTTGAACGTCAAAATCAGTAAAAAAATGGAGGCACATACTGCAGTTTGATCGGAATTGAGTTTTCAAGATCCGCCCACAAACTGAGTTCGAGTAAAAAATTTACACTCGGTTCCAACAATGTTTGAAGCGCCGTTGCTCTAAATTTAGAACACAAAGAACTTTTTTTTTTCTTTTTATTCAACGTCATTACATTTAGTTTTCACATTCTCGGTAATGAATTTTTATTTCCGTAAGCTTCGTGGTTTTAATCTTGCTGGAGCCCATGGCCTTTATGTTTGGGGAAAACAAATCAGCACAACGTATTGTCGCATGCAGCAGAACTGAGTTCAAGATTGTTTTTATCACGCAACATGGTGTTAAGGGTTTGTTTTTGTCGTGGTAACGGGGAATTTCGAAACTGTTGCACGAAGACGTTTTAATAATTTGTACTGCGTTAGTATACAAACGTATTGTCTGCCGCGTAATTTATTTTCGTTTAAATAGCTTTGTCGCTCTACGAGAATTCAAGGTACAAATGTGAGATTTTTAAACCAGTCTAAACGGCACTTTTGCTCGTCATGTTGAAGGAAATACTCTGAGCATTCTTTTAAAATGAAGCGAATATGTGTCATTAACGGAATCTTTTATTTTTATTGTCTACGTTTCTATTGTGGTTAAACTTCGATGATCAAATGTTATTATTTCGTTGAATTACGTCGAAAAAAATTGTTAGTTATCAGGAAGCAATGACGTTTTAATTTTCCGTGTTTTAAATAGTTCACTTGGTTTCCAACAGTACGGTGTGCGCTTCGTCGGAATTCCTTAACTATTCAGGATTCCAAATTTATAATGGTGAATGATACGTCGAAAAGAAAAAGCTTAATTTCTTCCGTAATAATTGGTCGATTTACGGCAAATTCGAGCTCAACAGTACGTTTGAGGAATTCAAGCGATATTGTAGCAAATTTCATTCCAATTGGACCTTTCGTTTGGAGTCTACGCAGACTACGGAAAAATCCAT
>JAHWFP010149866.1:0-20036 GCA_023313725.1 Lithobius niger | reverse complement strand
GAACTTAAGATTCTCCTGCATGAACAAGTTCTCTGGGATGTCTAGATTACTTAACTGTGGCGCAGTTCACCAGACTAATCCCAGCGCCAGCTTACCCATCAGCCGACCGTTTTCACCACCACCAAAAATGAAAAACCACTAACCTTAACCCTGGCCCAACAGACACCTCCCACCGTCCGTGACCTACCCCAATCAACCCAGCAGCCCTTTCTCCTGCATCCTTTGCAGCAGAAGGCCCGCCCAGGCTGGAGTCCATCACCTTTTGATAATGGGCCTAGAAAACGGAAGGCGTCACCCAGTTCGCCATTGACATAATTTGGGCTGGTGATGCACCACAACCACCCGCCGCAGCGGCCACTGCCGCTCGCACAGAATGTCCCTTAAACTGTTTAATGTCAATGCCTACTGCCCGCAGGACCTCACAAAGCCATCTGGCTACCGATTGTGCCTCGACTGGATGATGCGGCGCAATGTATGACAATAGCAGGCGGTTCGGTCGCTCCGCAGTTTCCAACGCCCACTTGTCCCGAAGCGGCTCCATACAGCGGATGTATGCTCGCAGATAACACAACTTGTCCAAAAACTACTGTCAGTATTTTTGTGTATCCTCAAAAACATATATGGGCGCCCTACTCTAGCCGACTTGTGCTTTTGTATCACAAACACTGCCTCTTCCTCTGCAATGTCACACCCAGTCAGTTCCAGCCAACTCAACTCACTCGCTCTGCTGTTCGCAGCAATTGCTAGCAACATTGATAATTTTAATGTTAGACTTCTCAACGTCAAGGCCCTCGGGGAGTGCAAACCCCGGAGAAAAACTGCCACCTTGGCCAACTCCCAAATCACAACGTACCGGGGCACGGGAGGTCTTACATGAAAGACACCTTTCAACCAACGCTTCACTACAGGCACACAAGATAATCGCAGGTCACCTTCTTCCTCGTGGAACCGCGCCAACGCTGCGACGTAACCAACCAACGTGTTGCACTTCAAACCCTGGGAGAAAAGTTTCGAAAAAAAATTCACGCACGCCACTATTGGTGGTCCCGCCGGTTCCCGTACCCCTTTCAATTTGCACCATGCTAACCATTTGCCCCACTTTGCCCTATAAACCTTCCTGGTCGAAGCCGCTACATCCGCCTCAATAAGTTCTTGCGCTACTTTCGATAACACCAAACATATAAACATCAACAGATAAACATCACACATCGCCACCGAGATATTTTCTCCGGGCGCTTGCACAGCAGTCAACGAAAATGCCTGTCCCTGGACAGAATCGGGAAACCCTGGTTCCCTCAAATTAGCCTGTGCCCTATTAACTAAACAAAAACCACCGATCCCTGGCACCCTGGCACCCCAGGACCCTTCTACTCCTGTATCCACCACCTTACCCCTCGAAGCCACGGCCTCGCGGCCTGGCCCATCTGCTGCCCCTCCGGGGCAGAGGAAACGCACGCCTCTGTGAGAAATTGACTCGTCTGACAACCGGTGTTGCCTTTTTCACTGCCGATGCCTCCTGCTGTGCTTGCCGCAAGTCCTGTAGTGGAACTCCAAATAATTCGCCCAACATGGGCCAGCGTGCTCCCAACTCTGGCCTTAACTTGTCAGCGTACGTACACATCAAACGCCCTCGTCGCGTTTCATTCACATGCAGTAGTGCCTGAATTTGTAACGTAGTAGCATCTACCACCACCTGAGATAACTGCGCTTTCCAGATGCTGTTAAAATAGACCGGGTCCATGGCACATAGCTGCAGCGCACATAACAACGGTAACAAAACCGCAAAAAAAATTTGCTTGCAATTTTACTAGCATCGAATCCACCATCTCGTACGCTCGTTCGTTCCCCCCTAGGCAATGCCGGCGTGCGTGGTGGCGTAAATTCGCCCAACTGCGTCAATTCAATCACATATCTATCAGTTCTAGATTCACGTTCGCCCAACGACAACCAACCATCCTTGTGCTCCAGCCACCACGCCAACGCGTCACCATCTAACGTCCACACCGGAGCCTTCTTCACAATCGCTCCCGGTAAACGACCACTACCACCACCAGCTAAAACTAGAATTCTGCCTTACCTCACTTAATGCACGCTGCATTTCTTCACTTAATCTGCGTGGCAATTCGGCAATCGAGTCGGCCAGGCTGCCCCACGGAATCACGTGTCTCTCCGTCCCAGCAACGGTGTTAGGCCTAACGCCGCCGCCATCCTGGCTATTTTCGGTTCCTGTACTTACGACCGGTAATCCATTAACATCCTCGCTGTTCTGTGGATAGCTGACTCTGACGTTCGCCAATTTAGACTTATCCTTTGGCATCCTACGTTCGTTGAAGTAACCACTTTTCTTCGAAACAGTAGTGTCTTGACCGTAGACTTCTTCACGTTGTCACAAACAGTACTGCACGTGCCAACGGCAAACGTTACAGTGGTGATTAGGCGCATGGAGACGAGGTGGAGAGAGACCGGAAGTGACGTGATTAGACGCGAAATTGAATAAATTAAAGTGAATAATCTATGTAAATGACGGAAGAAACGTGCCGTATGCAGGGGGGACATCCCAAACTAGTTAACACAACGAGGAGGATTTCTATGAAGGAGAATTGCTTTTTTATGATTTGATGCCGTCGACTGTCTCTTGTCAGACAGAAACACTTGTTAATCACTTCTTTTCACCATACCAAGTTTCATGTCGTAAGTGGCTTTTTTTGGTTGGGGGGGGGGGGGGAGTTCCCTGTTGTACGTGTACAAGTTATTTCTTGACATTCACTAAGTATTCCAGTGACTTGAGCGTGTATTGATTAATTTGCTGTTTGTTTTGTTAACAGTTGATTGCAAACCAATACTAAACACTTGTTTTAGCCATACCAACGATCATATCTCAAGTAGCTCCGGGGAGGGGTTGGGGGAGCCGGTTTCTAGTAAGCCCATGGTAGGCGTTTGATTGCCAGTTATTTTCATGCCAGTAGCTTGAAGGAGTATTGATTAATTTTCAGTTTGTTTGTACATTTAAAATGATTACAAACCGTTACTACAGCCATTATGACACAAATAGGCCTATGAAATTACTTGACATCACCCTGTGTTATCTCGGAAAGGAAGCATTTCCGAACCCATCTTTATTGGGAAGTTTTGCTTTGTTTTGATGAGTAGCAGCTATGGTTAAAATATGACTAAACCTTTTAGGAACACTCTGTATTTACAAGTAGAATTGAATGGTTGTAGTTTTGTTGTGTTCTGTTATATATTTTATGAATTTGTTGTATTAAGTTAACGTATTTCATTAAATTAACGTAAAATGTGTAAGAATAACAAAGAAATATTACTCGTAAATTGGTTTGGTTATTATCAGAATAAGTATTGCTTATTCATAAGTATAAATAAATATTAAAACAAGCATTAATACGCATAAAATTTGCTTGACATTGAATTCTAGCTTGATTCCTAAATACCTCCTCAGACAACAACGAAACTATTCCTTCCATAACTTTTTTGCTTCGTTGTTGGCAGAACCCACATGTGGGCTCGGTCACCGACCAGGGCCTTGTAACAATGGTTCATTGTTTGGAATCCACGAAGCATATGCAAGATGTAAAATATTCAAGAAGAAAAACGTCGTGTCCACTCGATTTCTTTGTTTATACATACAATCATGTAACGGTAGTTGTTATATAGAATCTTTTAACAGTATCATATTTCTAGAAAAATACAGTTATTCAGTATGCTTCATTTAGGAGCCAATTTTTAACATTTAAAAACATATTTCCTCTAGTTAATGTAGATCGAATTTCAGATGGTAATTGATTGAGAATGGAAGGTACTAGAACTACATGGCATCTTCTACCATAGGAATTTCTCCAGGTTGCACCCTGTAACCATGCTTCTTACAACTCTTATAGTTCTTTTTTGATAATTGTCATCAAAAAAGTTTGTGATTATTACATTTAATTTGAACAATTTATTAAAGTTAAGTTATTGAAATTTTTTAAGAACATTTTTTGTGGACACTTTAACTTAATAATAATAATAATAATTTTTTTTATATTTATTATGGCTAAGGAAAATACCACGTGAAGCACAAAAAGCACTTGTGTACATGGTAAAGTTACATCAATAAATGGAAAGGTTGGCACAAAAGCAAGCAAAATAGAAAATGATTAGTGTAAATTACATTAAAAAAATAAAGAACATCAAACAAAGTGAAAAATAATTTGTAACGAGTAAAGCATATGTGAATATCATTACAAAATAAATTAATATGTAATTACAAAAATAGCAAAAGTGTGGACAAAGTGCTTGAGAACTAGTAATATAAGAAACACTACTGAAGTTCTCCTAATTTTTGCTAGTATTTTTTAGTTAAATTTTTAGGTAGTGTGAAGCTGACCAAGCAAACATTTACATATTTAGTTACCGATTAACCACTTTTTTATTTCTTTTTTCACCACACCAAACTTGGTCAGAAAGAAAAGATTTTTGGGTAATTTATTAAAAAGGTCGGGTATAAAAAAGTTACTAGAGCTCTTACCATAATTATTTCTAATACGCGGTGTAGGTAATTGCAGTGTGTTGCGTCTGTTTAATAAAATATTTTTATCCAATTTATTGAAGATACGAAAATAGTTCTTCAACAAAACAACGTAATTTCTTAACATGATCACCTTATGTCGTGTTTCTTATACAGTTCCTCGGTAGAATATTTAGCGTTATTTTTAAAAAGTATTTTAATAATTTTATTCTGAATTTTTTGAAGTCTTTCTGTCGAATAATTTGGGGCAAAACCATAGATTTCAATGCAGTATCTCAAATGTGACTCTACCCAAGCAAAATAAAATATTTTTTTTATTTTTTTCATTCAGCACGTTTCTAAGTAAATACAATTTTGGCATAATGCCCCTTAATTTTTTAATTAGTTGATCAATGTGGTCTTTAAATTTATATTTTGAATCAATATTAATGCCCAAGTATTTTGCATTATTATAATAATAATAATAATAATTTTTTATTCATTATACACTTTACGTGCATGCACGAAGCTCATGAAGCTTGTATGTGCACTGAATCACATGGTTTAATTACAGCATATACACTATTATTTAAACAAAGTTTTAAATACCATATATGTCCTTTACACATTTTACACAACATTTCAGTTTATCTAATAACATTACTCTATAAAATCTATGAATAAAAAGTAGTACAATAATTTTCCTTATAAATGCAACTAATATAATTTTTGCAAAAGCCATTTCTTGATTTTTTTTTTTATATTATATTTAGTTAGAGTCTTTCTAATTTCAAGTGGAATTTCATTTAGTATAGTTGGTATGGAAAATTCGTGTCGTCTTTTCCCATAAGAGTTTCTCCAATTCGGTATGTGGAGCCATGCCGAGTGGTTTCTTACTTGTCGTAGAGTTCTAATATGATATGTATTATCAAAAAAATTATTCGTTATTATTGCATGTTTATAAAGCATTTTAAAATTTAGTAGGTTATATTTCTTAAGTATTTCTTTTGTCGACATTTTATATGTAGTGCTAAATAACGCTTTCGTTGCCTTATTCATTACTTTTTGGAGTCTTTCAATGTAGTTTTCAGTGGTTGACCCATAGATTGTACTTGCATATCTCACTTGTGATAGTATCCAAGATTCATAAAGAATTTCCTTCACTTCAAGTCCAAAATAGTTGTTAGTCAAAAAAAGAAGTGGTATAATTTTTCTGACTTTTTTTTTTAGTATTTCAATATGTCTGTAAAATTTCCAATTTTCATCAATTTCAAGTCCAAGATATCGTAATGAAGATACCTGTTCAATTGCTGGGCATTTAGTACATTTCGAGTTTTCCACGCAGTTGATTCCATGAGAATGAATATTGCTTTTTTTTCTCTCTGTATGTGAAGTTGCTATATGCAAAAATTTGTCTTTTCATTATTGATATACAGTTCGTTGGTCTTTAGGTATTGATTTATAGAGTTAAAATCTGTTTGTAAATGTTTAACCATTATATCCTGTTTCTTATTGAAAGATTTCAAGAGAATGTCATCAGCATATAGGATGATGCTGCTTTTATGTATTCCTTCTGTAATGTCATTGATATACATAATAAACAATAGGGGGCCAAGGATTGACCCTTGCGGTACTCCAAACTGTACATTGGACCATTCACTTTGTGTGCTTGCAATTTGTACACAGCTTTGTCTATTATTCATATAACCTGCCAGCCATGTTATAAAGTTTGTTGTATAGAATTTTATTGTCAATTGTGTCAAATGCCTTTTTAAGGTCAATAGCAATTAAACCGATATGACTGCTTTTATCTAATGCATTAAGTATTTTATTGTTAATGAAACTAAGCCCGTCAATGGTTCCAAATCCCTGTCTAAATCCATATTGAGCTTTATTTATTAGATGAAACGTATTTAGAAATTTATACACACAGTTAGCAAAGTA
Source organism: Lithobius niger (assembly GCA_023313725.1). Lineage (NCBI taxonomy): Eukaryota > Metazoa > Arthropoda > Chilopoda > Lithobiomorpha > Lithobiidae > Lithobius > Lithobius niger. The sequence continues at coordinate 13,588 of JAHWFP010149866.1, read as the reverse complement.
TTTTTCAATAATTTTATTAAGAATAGGAAGTAGAGCAATTGGTCTATAATTACTAAGCATGCTTTTTTCATTTTTTTTATAAATAGGTCTTATAATTTGCTTTTTTAGGTTATCTGGCCAAATTTCTGTATCAATAATTGCATCAATTAATATTTTCATAAATTCTGCAGTTTGTTCTTTGCTGTTACAAAGTATTCTAAAAGGAAGCCATCATGACCGCAAGATTTTTTTTGTTTTAGATTTACCATAATTGAAATAATATCGTCTTTAGTTGGTTTTAGCTCTTGAATAGTGTTAACACTTGTAATTTTAGAAAATTTTTGTTCAACATCTTTGTTATGTAGTGTTTTTTCTTTGTTTTTTTTGTAATTTGAGAAGTGGGACCTCTTGGTTGAATTGTTTGGCAAAATTATTGCATAGAATCTGATCATCAATGTCATAAAAATTTTTCTTTAGTTGCTCATCAAGATTACCTTTGTTTTTCTCTTTGCCAGCACATATTGAATTGATTTTATCCCATATTTTTTTACTATCATGTTTATTCCTTTCAAAAAAAGTTTTGTAATAGTCTGACTTAGCCAATTGAACTTGTTTAGTTACAGTTTTCTTAAGGGTTTTGTATTTTTCGAAGTCTTTTGCATCAAGAGATTTAGTTTTGGAAATAGTGTTCCATAACTTACTTTTTTCATTGATTAATTTTAGCAGTTCCAAGTTCATCCATTCTTGTCTTTTCTTATTTTTCATTTTTTTGATATTTTTATAGGGTTTTGTTATCGTATTCTTGCTGTATATCTTTTTTACCACTTTTTCAATTTCATTGTATATGTCATTAGGATTACTAATTGTTTGTAGGTATTTCCAATTATAGTTTTTTAATTGTAGATTAATACCTTTATGGTTAAGCTGTTGGTTATGTTTTCTTTAATTCTTGTTCATTTTTTAAGTTCTCTGCACACCAAATTTGGATTGCCGTAAAATAGTGATCTGCTATTTTAATTACAAAAGAGTTATACAGGAGGTTATTTAAATTACTGTAAATTAAGTCTATACATGATTTTGTAATTTTCTTTTCTTTGATGTCAACCCTTGTAGGGGAGTTGGTGTGTGTAGTAAGGCCTAATGCAGCCATGCAGTTCTCAAATCTTTCAATATCATATCTTTCATTCGGATCTTGACAGCTTTCCTGTATATTGAAATTAAAGTCTCCTAATAAAAGAATGTTGTAATTTATGGGAATATTTTTAACGTATTCTTCAAGTTTTTTTATGAAATGCTGTCTGCTAGCTGAAGGTTTTTTATAAACAGTTATTATTTCAAACAATTTTTTGTTAATTTCTATTACACTGGACACTATTTCATTTTCATCAATTTTTACCTTTTTACAAACAACATTTGTGATCGTACTTTCATTGAAGAAGAGCAGGATTCCTCCTCCTCTGTGTTTCGTCCTGCAGTTTGCAAATTGTGTATAGCCTTTTATTTGATATAGAGCACTTTCATCTTCTGTTAAATTTACTTCAGTCAAAGCAATTACGTCTTCAGTCAAAGCAATTACGTAATAGTAATAATAATAATATTTTGCCGCAGGAGCAGCAGGTCTGGCAAGGATCCAGCCTTGACTCAGCATAACCGGAAAGCAAAACTAAAAACAACAGAGCTAAAAACGAAATCGCCAATACAACTCCGGACGTTTCAAGAAGGGTTTCAAACAATGCTTTGACATGATTGACCGAATATGTTTTGGGCTGTGAACAGTGACTGCAGCTTCTGGTAGGAACAATAATGTCTTTATGGTAATTTTGTATAGTTCTCATTATGTTCTTTCATTTTTGCTTTCTTATTTAGCTAATTGTACTATATACTTCTAATTGTGGTACTTTTTTTCTTTTTCTTTTACCACACCATGTTATCTTGATTTATATGTACTACGTACGCAATTACAAAACTATATTTCATGTTTTACTAATGTGACACAATCAATAAACACCAAAATACTAGGGGCACCTGGTTGATTTTGGTTTCTATTGCCTTATATGAAAAAATAAATTACCTGTATTTTTGCATTCTCCTTCTGCTAATGCTGTTTTGTACTAGATATAGAAGACTTGGGAGCCTTGCCAGCGTCGCTTCTCTGTGTGTATAGGTTGTGCGCAGCCTTCTACTATAAAAGCCGAGTCGACGGCTGATGCTTCATCTTTTTGTTCCTCTAAAGCGACATAGAGGGGAGGAGGGTGGGAATGAGGTAATGTATATTTTCATACAAGTCAACAGAAACCAAAATCAACCAGGTACCCCTGGTATTTTGGTGTTTCTACATGCCATGAAAATATACATTACCTGAATTTTAGCATTCCACAGACCTCGTCAAAAGGCAGCGGGCACCATGTGATGGAGCCCCCTAGGCAAGCGAGCTGGCTCCCCAAAAAGTGTAAAACTCCGCAAACGATCAAAAAAGGGTATGGGTCGGTGGGATCGTGTTTGCTTAAGGGGATCAGAGTATCCGTTTAGCGGCCACTATGGGTTTGAGATGGTACAGTCCATTAGCATGGGCGGGTATGTCTCGAAGATAGTTAGAGGTGAACACCATAGGACTATGCCATGAAACGGCTTCCATGATATCCGTGACGGGAATGTTACTGTGATGTGCCCAGGAAATAGACAAGACCCGAAGTTCGTGGGTGGTGATTCGAATGCCCTGCTTCGAAACCGTTTTAATCCATGTGGAGACCATTCTGGCTGACGTTTCCCCATACTTAGTATTGAATGGGAGAAAAAGTTGGGATCATCCCTGACGTATAGGCTTGGATTCCTTGAGGTAGAACCGAAGAGCCCGTGCCGGGAAAACAGCCAATTCCGGCTCATCGCCTAAAATGTCGGAGAAGGCCGGGATGATAAATTGCTGGGATTGTTCACACGGTTTCTGAGTCTTAGCCCGAAACAACGACCGTGAGGTTAGGGTTACCTCGGAGTAGTCGTTGAGGAACAAGCAGTCTGTTGGTGTGGTGAAGAGAGCTTGAATCTTGCAAGTGGCTTGTAGGAGGCCGAGAGGAGGGAAATGAGGACTATGGGCAAGTCCCAGTCAGGGAAGAGGCAGCGGACGACCGGTCGCTCTATGTCAAAGGATTTAACGAGGGAGGAGCACACAAATTGTCGATGAGAGAGAGACTGCCTGCAGCTCGAAAGACTGTGTTCAAAGCGGAATGGTACACTAGAATGGTGGACACATGAAGCCCATCACTGAAAAAATCGTTCAAAAACTGCTCGAGCTCAGGAACAGAGAGATTGACTAGACTAATTTGTCGTGGGAGACACCAACGAAACCAGCAGCGCCAGTGGCTGTTATATATTTTGTTAGTAGAGGCCCGAATGGCTTTGCAGGCAATGCAGGAGGCCTGTTCTGCAGAAATTCCTGTAGCTTCGAGCAGTCGGACGATAGTAGCCACCCGTGTAACAGCAGCGACTGTGGGCGGTGGTGAAGCACGGTTTCCCTCTGTTGGGAGACAGGTCAGGTATGTCTGGAAGACACCGCAGGGAGTCTACGAGCATGTGTAGTATCAGAGGGAACCAAGCGGCTGATGGCCAATTGGGAGCAATGAGGATGAAGAGGCCCTGGTGATTGGTTGATTTTGTATAGGGCCAATGGAATGAGTTTTGGTGGGGGAAACGGGTAGACGAAAAGACGGTTCCAATTCAGGGTTAGGGTGTCAACTGCCGAAGCTTTGTCGCCCGGGAATAAGCTGACGAACTAGGGAAGTATGGCATTGAACCTCGTGGTGAAGAGATCTACCACCATCGGACGGCCCAAAATCAGGAAAAGATATTTCGCAAATGGGTGTCTTTAGTGCCCATTCACCCATCGGTTGAGAATGGCGAAAGAGGGTGTCCGCAATGCCGTTGCCATTGCCTGGGATGTGTAGAAATAGGAGTACAGTTTGAAGCGAAATGTAGAGCTGAAAAATGTCCGATGCCTGGCAAAGATTCCGGAAGCGGGTGCAGCCCCCTTTTTGAAGGTAGGCAACCGCGGTAGTGTTGGCTTTGTGAACCTGAACCACACGTTGAAAAATGTTGGAGACTAGAAGGCCCGCCTGAAGTACGAGAGTTTTGATGTGGTCCGTGGTTCACGGTGGCTAGGTTCCGTAGGTTCCCTGATTGCGTATATGAGCTCCCCAACCTTGTAACGAAGCGATCGTGAATAGGTGGAGCTGCAGAGACGGTTCGTGCAGAGATAGCTATAAGGTGAATAACGTCCATCTATCAGAGTAGTGTGTCGAAAGGGAAGGCTGGAGTGAGTTGCCGAGGTAGAATCACGTTGTAGGAGGAAAGTTGGTTGGTCCATACGTCTATGCGAAAATGATGAAGAGGGCGAATCTTCCATTGTCCTAAGGGACGAGCAATGTAAGCGCGTCTAGAGAACCGATGAGTGAATTGAGATCCTATAGGGTGTAGGTTGGTAGATGCAGAAAACCGCGGATTTTGGACTGGATGGCTGCCACCCTGTCGGGGGAGGGCATTACGGTCGCAAGGGACAGGTGGAAGTAGACACTGAGAAAAAGGAAGGTCCGGGATGGTTTCAGCCGAGATTTGGATAGGTTGACGCCGAAACCGAGGTTTGCTAGAAGGCGTAGCGTGAAGTTTCTGTTGTAGGCCAACTGCTGGACGTCGTGATGAGGAAGCAGCCAATCGTAGAGGTAAGCATCCGCACGGATCTGGTGCTGATGTAGAACAGCCATCACGGGCCTGAGAACTGATGCGAATATCCGGGGAGCTGCGTTGCGACCAAACGGGAGGCAGACAAACTTTTACACCGTGCCACTGTAGATCAGAAGAGCTGTCGGACAGAGGCATGGAGGGGGATGTGAAGGTAAGTATCAGAGTGACGAGTGGATGTTTTCTACATTTTAAAATGAGGATTGTTTAAAAATCGGTTGAGTGGTCAAAGGTTGAAGACGGAGATCTCCCGTCTTTTAGGTCAAATAAAAATGTGACTGCAGAACCCCTGCCTGCTCGGGTCAGGAGCGGGATAGCAAGTTTTGCAAGAAGACCAGAGATATCGGCCGTGAGAAGATCTGATGGTAGTGTTGCCGTGGACCATGGAGGGAATCGTAATGGGGGAGGCGTAAGGAAAACTGGACGAAAACCATGGGCTGTGATAGACAGAACAGCTGGGTCTGAAGTGATGTCTTGCCATGCTGGACGGAAAAACGCAGATGTCCTCCTACTGGAAAAGGGAGGAAGTACTTGTCAATGGGTTGGTCTGGAATGCCGACGGGGAGAGGCAAGGTGACCGTGTCGGTCAGGGGTTGCACTATGGCCATAGGTGCGCCTGCACCCGCGTCCCGAGGCTTTCTTTGGAAAGGGCAAACGGTCCTGAAGTAATGGAGAGTGACGGTCATCAGAGCGGGCCAGAGGTTGAGAAACCCACTAGTCGGCCAGGTCACCATTAGGTTGACTTCCCGGTGGTAGAGGACGACAAGAGTGCTTTGGACGAGGCTTCGGTTTGTGGGCGATATCCAAATGTGGAGCTAATTTGGGAATTAGACCACAGAAAAGGGTATCCAATTCGTGGATGAGCTGGTTCTTAAGAATGTGACGAGTGGAATCGTGGAGGTTGGGGGCTGTATTGAGGTATCTATAGCGTAGAATTGAAGAGCGCCCTAGTAAACCAGTTCATGGAATGATATATGCCGAAGCTGGCCTTACGGAACACCTGGCTGATGAGGGAAGCCAGGTCCTATGTTTGATCGGAGGGGGATTCGTAGAAAGCTCTTTGCACAGGGCACTGGCAGCCGTGTTGCGGACGTCGCCTTGTGAGGCCACACGGAAGCCAAGATGCAGGAGGCGGTCATTGTTGCGGAGAACAGAAGTGGGAACCAAGACTTTACGAGACAGGAAAAGGGAGGTTCCGAAGTCCATCTTGAGATCGGCCATAAGGAACTCCGACTGAAGGTAGATGTCGAAATTTCTGGGATTGGCGGTACCGTCGCCTGTGGGTCCAAAAAAATAAGTTTATTGACCAGGACTGGGAGGTGGAGGATCTGTATCGAGTTCAAGGGGGCAGCATTACGTAAGAGGACGCCGCCTGTCCAGAGAACTGTGGTGAGTAACGTTGTAGACTGGCTGAGAACCGGTTGCTATCAAGGAAGCCGATCCCGAAGACCAAACCCGAAGCAGACCACGGCTGTTGTTGGGTTCAGAAACCTCAGGTGATGGTTTGTATAGAGAAAAGTCCGAGATAATATCTTCCATGGCCTTCAAGAGCTCTGGGAGAGGGATTTCTGAAGGATCCAGATGCCCTGGAAAGGGAGGATCAAAGTGAGCATGGCGGGAAGGAGGTTCCTCGGAAGTAACCAAGGGAACCGGGATACTAGTAACGGATGCAGAGTCGTTGGAACTGGGATACTAGTAACGGATGCTGAGTCATCGGAACCGAGAGGATGAGATGGCCGAGAAGGGGTTACCGCGTGACCAGCTGACGAAGGTAATGACTGGGATGGGCTGGCGTCATCACAAAACACAACCGAGGATTCTTGATGGTAGAAGCTACCCAATCATCCGTGAACTTGGAAGGACCGGGTAACCGTGGCTGCTTAAGTTTTTAGGGGGACGCATTCTTTAGATAGAGAGTCATCACGGTGAGTGGTTACTAGAGACTGCAAACCGGTGAAATAGCGGGAGGAACGAGATGACAGGTCGATGGGTCTGGTTGACGCCGAAGTTCACGCTTGGCTGCTGCCCGTTGGGCCTTCACTTGTAGTTTGAGGGGAGTGTATCACTCCTTAGCTGCGAAGAGGTCCTCCTGTAGATTCTGTAACTGGGGAACAGGGCGCGGTTGACGACATTGAAGAGGAGACATGGATACCGTATCCTGCGTAGGACCAGTTGGGGGTCGGTGGTACCGAAGTGGAAGGACCCAGAAGATGAACCGTAGGAGGGAGTGTCCATCCTCGGGTAACCGTGGGCAGGCCACAAAAAGGGTGGCGAACCCCGGTAGAGGCGGGTCTGAGTGTGAAATTGCTGCCACCTATGCCCCTATGTCTTTAGCATGAGTAAGACATGGGGATGCAAAGGAAATTCCTAATGTTTGATCGGCTGCCATTTTACTCATCGTATCAAAGCTGCCATGCGGCACTTTACTCGTCTAATGAAAACCTTTCGAATAATGTATTCCTCTACCCCATTCCATTGGAATTTTCTGAGTTGGGGCCCCTGCGGCCACCCCAAGGAGGGCAGGTGTAATGCCGGTTGTACGAAAAGGTAGATCCTTTAACCAAACCTACATAACCAAAGTTTCACTATTTTCTTCCAACCCCTTAAAAAGTTGTGAAGCTGTTCTGGGACTTTTGGGACACCCTGTATATAAAACCCGTTACGTGGCCAGCTAGCCAGTGAAATAACCACTGCTGTCGAACAATTTAGGCATATGAGAAATATGCATTACCAGCTGACCAAAAATCGTTAAACATGGTTTTAGGATCAATAATTTACATGCACGAGAAACAAGCAACTGCGAAAATCAGTGTTTGTTAGCCAGTGTGCGGAAAATGCACTGAAAGAAATTACACTCCCGTGGAGAAATCATCCAGTTTGTTATTTTTAAAACAATTCAAGCTACATTGTGTAAGCTATACTTACGCCAACCAAAGGAAAAGCAACTGATGAGGGATGCACTGATTGCACTGAGTTCTGAGCGAAGCAAAGGAAAATCAGCGTTTACTAGCCAATGTGCTTAAAAATGTGATTGTGGAGACTTACTTACATAAAACACGGAAAAATAATCCAAATATTAGCTCTCTTCTACTCTTGATAATCTATATTCATGTAAAACCGTTAACTCGCCGGCTGACCACTGCCACTTAAACTGATACTGTAATTGATGAAAAAAGTCGAGGGTAACAATCAGTAACAAACGACAACAAGCGGGGGTAATGCGCAGTTGTTCACAGTGCCTGGCTGTAACATTGCACTGATTATAATTACATTCCCGTGAAAGAAAAAAATCATGATGAAGTTTGTTTATTAGCATGGCCGGCAGGCAGTGCTTATTAAGAGTTCGGTTGCGCATGAAAATTTTCAGAAAAAGGACAGGAGGCTTGTCTGTTGTTGTTGTTTGTTTTTAGGGAGCATGGACCCAAACTAGGTAATCTGCCCTAAGACGATGAGAGCGGCACAGCTGGTGAAATACAAGCGGAAAATCCAGGAAAGGGGAGAATATATATATATATTCCTTAATGAGCAGACTAATTTTGATTTATTTTGCTTTTATTTTATTGCTGGGAGCCATGACGCGCAGCCATGCGCCCCATTATAAATACAAACGCTCATGTACAATACAACACAATTCACCACAACACCCGTAAGCTAACTGCAACACATACAAACCGTGGTAGAAACAGATCGGGACCATGCGGATGATGGAGGCCCTGTCTATACTCGCATCCCACTGTTCGCACTTGATTCCGCACACAGGTTCGCCCTTGTAGAGAGAGCAGGCTGCACTTGTCTGGAGCTGTATGACGCGATCTTCAACCTGTGCAACTGAAGAGCCATGCACTCAAAGAGGAGATGCCCAGAGGTATGGTCCATTCCACAGTCCCGACGGGTCGGTGACTGACACCAACCCATCCTGAACCGACGTGCGTAGAGAACGGAATGGCCCATGCGAAGATGGAATATCGTCCGCCCCACCCAAACTGGGAGGGTATCCAAAGGGGACGCCAGGGAGCAGCCAGGCTGTAGCTGATGCAGGGTGCGATCAGTTATGGCTGCATTCAATTTCCAGTTTCAAGCCTCCAGAATGAGGGACAGTTCCTAAACCTCGGGGAGGAAACCAAGAGAACCATCTCACTACTGTTCAGAACAGCCGCTTTGGCAACACCATCGGCCTGCACATTCTCTACATTTGAAACATGGCCTTTAACCCAGCATAGGCTAACCCACCCGTGACTGGAAGTCGCACACAGCTTCTGACAAATCTCGTAAATAATGGGTTCACTCAAATCCAGAGACTCACCAGCCCGCCGTAGAATCGCAATCGCAGGCTACGAGTCCGTGTAGACAGTAAATGATAGCAGATCCACCTCTAGTGCAATATCAGTGCTGGAAGACACAGCCTCTAGCTTGCGACCCAGGAACAGCTTCAGAGCAGGGATTGCGACACCTATGCCTCCTGCTATGACTTCCTTCTGAAAAGAAGCGTAACAAAAGACATCACAGTCCATGCACCACACTGAGAAAACAGCTGAGTGCACCACACCCAGGGGCAAAAGGGTGTGACACGGGCAACTCTTAGTGGTGCTACAGAGGATACCCTTGCAGCCACACCGCAGCACATCTAAGAGGGCCCACAGCCTTAAGCACAGCCTCGTGCCCCTACTCACATTGCGCATCCCCAGCATGCACAGGAGGTTTGCTGCCCGGATATGGAAGGGTGGCTCACACGAATCTACCCAAAGAGCTTGCACCGACGTCATGACCACACAGCCCGTAATTATCCGAAGGCAGTTATTCATAGTCTGGAGCGACCGTGTATGCCGCTGCACACGGCACAAGAAGGGGAGATGGTAGTCAAGAACCGCCCTTACAAACCATCTGAAAACAGCTAAGAGGGGACCTCGCCTCATGCCATCAATCCTGGACAATCTCTTAAGAACTGAGGTACGCGACCGAATATGATCCCGTAGAGAGGCCGCGTGCTGGTCTCATTCCAAAACATCATCCAGAGTCACCCCCTGATAACGAACACTTGTTGTCTGCGTAATGACCATGCCATCAACTCGAATGGTTAGATGAACCAAACTTCTAACCCTTGATCTACTGCAAGTCCACCAACTCTTAGCACCTTCCTAAAGCACTGAACAGAACAAACCAAACCACTGTTGGTGACAGTTCAGCTCATTCCCTACTATCCGTGTTGACATGGATTGCTTGCATCAACCATCGTCAGCGATTAGTCTGTTTCTGGCAAAACTGTTACCTCGCGCATGCTTAAAAGCTCCCCTACTAGCAACCACCCGCAACCACCTTCCCGAGATGGTTTGCAATTTGGCATTGCTCATGCCTGGTCACGTCCCTTAGCCTACCCTGGTCCAATTAATTATCAACGTCTGGTCACGTTAAAAGTATGACGTAACGAGTGCTCTGTTGAGCTTGTTGATTTTGCTGAGCTGTGATTGCAATTTTGGAAGGTACTAAACAGCTGACGCATTGTTACTGCGCACGCGCGACGTCAAGTTTGGAGCCAAATTGTCTCTAACAGTGGTGCGTTTGTTCGCTCTGTTTGGTGGTTTAGGAAGGTACCGTCTGTTTTAGCCGGAGCCAACTGAAGATCCTCGTCATCCAGAAGGGCCGAGATACGCACAACTGCAGTCTCCGCCCACTGGCAGCAGACAGCCGGATCAGGACCGGCAAACCAGAGCACCACGTCATCCGCATAGCAAACAAAATTTTCAGTGGCACCAATCTCAACCAAAATCTCATTGATCGCGACTGCAAACAGGAGTGGACTGAGACAGCTCCTTTGCGGGAGCTCCCGGTCAGATCTCGCTGTTGCTGACTAGAATCCAGCAGCCCTGGTGGCAAACCGGCAAACGCCAAGAAGGGCACAAACTGCATTAACAAGACCTTGCCCCGCACCCACGTTGATCAAGCTACACCCGATCCATTCCACACACCTACCGTATTGTCCAGTCCTGTCCCTACAGTCCTGTCCCTAATGTCCAAGAATACAGATACTACAGTATGACCCTAAACCTACAATTCATAGATCCCTGACAATAGGAACATCACTGAACCTAAGCACTCCTCCCCGCCCAGTACCCAAACTGTACCGCGGCCAGACAATCATGATACTTCAAATGGCAATCAAGCCTTTTAACAAGCATTCATTCACAGACCTTTCTTAGGTTAGATAAAAGAGAAATAGGCCGATAGTTGGTCACCTGCAACCTCACAGACCCTGGTTTATGAACAGGAACTAGTATGGCAATCAGCCATGCCTTAGGAACTGGCTCCCCACTGAAGGTCGCCTGCAGGAGAGTACCAATGTCCTTGACCACCTCAGAACCGAGAACCCGCTGGATACGGTAAGAGATACCACCAATTCTCGGTGCACTGCTAGCTTTGCACTTAGCGAGGGCAGTCACGAACTCATATTTCCCACAGGAGATCCGTCGGGGAGCTGCCAACAGAACAACACCCTGGTAAAGGTGGTGGTATACCCCCTTGGCAGGGCATACACTCTCACAAATCGATCGCAGAAAGCATCCGCCATGGCTTCATCTCTCAACACAGACTTCGGCCGATCCTAAGGAACACAGACCCACTACTGTGAGACGCGCGAAGAACCATAATTTATTATACGCCATGCACCAGCTAGGGACGATGCTGAGCAGACAGTTACAAACCCTATCGGGGTACCGTTTCCACTCTTTGTAAATAAGGTACGCCGCTTCCCAGCGCCGGTACACACTGTCTCCCGTCACGGACAGCACGGCAGCACAGTCGAGTCCACCAAACAGGCTGGGTCCTCAACTCTAACAGTTGCCTTCCTTTCTGTGGGGCTGCCACTTTGTTGGCCGCAACCCAATCAGTCAAAATGCCATTGGATACCCAAGGTCTGGATCTGCTATGCGAGTGCTGAGCACTGCCACTCCCCAGAGGGCGCAGAATCACAGGGAAGTGATCACTGCCCCTCTGATACAGAAAAGCAGTAGAGCTTCTCCATTCCTGGAGAACAGATGAAGAAATCCAGGACAGACTCCTGCACCGTCCCTTGTTGCCACCACGAAAACGTTGGAGTCCCATCCTGTGTTACATGCAAGCCACACCAATCAATAGCATTACTCAAATTTCGCTCATTAGTGTCCATTCGGACTGACCCCCCCCCCCCCAATCAAAATGATGAGCATTGAAGTCTCCACATATAATAAGCGGGCGAGTAAATTGTCCAAACCACGACCACCCATACATTAGCTGACTGGGAACTCTTGGCATGGACAACAACAATTGTGACCGACTGAGCAAGCATAAACACCTTAACCGCACAGGCTTCAAGACCAACGTATTCTACAAACATGGGATATGAAACAAAAGGAACAACACACTTAATTAAAATTCCAACAGTCCCACCATTCGAAACTTAGTCTGACTGAAAGGCAGCAGCTCTCTCAAAAATTTGTGAATTCGCTTCCTGGATACCAAGAACATGAACGCGCTGTCACAACTCTTCCACATCTTGCACTTTGTTCGCAATGCTCCTGGCGTTCCAGGAAAGCACCGAATATGCCTTAGAATCGAAAACTGGGAGACACCGCCAACTACTAACCTAACATCTCCATACCGGCTACCCCACCTCGCCTCCATCGTCTACATTCCCTTCACCCCTTTGCAAGCCTACATCAGCAGTGATGTCACTGACACAGCCTACCTCAACTATATTCGACTTACAACTATTTGTGCTAATTACAGCACATGTACCAGTTCCTACACAGGGAGTCATTTCACACACACCCCAACTCCTGCATCACCACAATAATTGTCATCAACTTCTTGCATCGAATGACACGCTTCATTTCTGTAACTACCTTAGTCCTGTCTTCCACCACTCCCTGACCAACTTCCAAACACGTTACATCACTGTCTGACTGGATTTGAGGCTTTAAATCGTCACTTACCACCTGCGGAAAATCGCCATCACCCAACACACGCAAGGGAGCTAAATCACTTGCAAGATCACTGGCACTGGAACTGGCCTTGGTGCACGACCGATTGCCACGCTTTTTCTTTCTCGCCGGTGGTGAGTCTTCTTTTTCATGACCCCGAGAGGATTCCGGCAGCGAATTTACAGGCAAGATGACCGTCGATAGGACTGGCGCTTTCTGAGAGTGGGGCTCGGACGATAAAGCTCTCAGCCCCAGTACACTATTCGCAGTACCACAAACAAAAGCGTTCGCACTACATGTCACACTTGGTATGACTGTTTCAGAAATAGAACGAACAAGCACCTCTCTACTGCCACCATCACTGACCTTTGATTCTTGATCCTTGGCTTCATGTTCTGGCACATAAAACTCTTTCGCATTCACAGATCCCGTGCCACCGCTGATTGTACCGCACGCAGGTGCTCGCAGAGAGCGCGTGGGTCACAGTACCTAGATGCGCAGCAAACGCTCGTGCAGACACGCTGGAAATGGCCGCAGCACCTAATGCAATGCGGCACGCGCTTTGCCACTACCACCAACGCCGGCACACCCTTTACCACACGAATGCCAGGAACATCTTCTATAGTTTTAAATGTTTCAACGTAAAAGTAACAATTCTCACTTCCTCGCCTCTAATAATTAACCGTTCGAAGACGTGAGACTAGAGTGCAAACTCTCGAAACGCCGCCGCTACATCCGCTGGAGTGATGCTGTGAAGATCATGATTATACAAAGCAAGCGTCAATAATTTCGGCTAATCAGCTGTACCCTGGAACAATTACCAAAAGGGCAAGCGGTCCATTCTTGGCACAGTAGCAAAGAAAAAGGGCGAGCAGCCGACAATGAGAACGGATATGCGCTCTAACAATTAGAAACAAACAATATTGCTT
>JAHWFP010149865.1:6740-56558 GCA_023313725.1 Lithobius niger | reverse complement strand
AAAAAAAAAACATGCAAATACAAGGAAAAAAATATTACAAGTTAGATGCACAACATCACACCAAGCGGTTTCGGACCAAACACAGTGGTTTCGTACCCAAAACAGTTCAGAGATTCAGTCTCTCTGGTTTTTTAATATGTCGATGAGACTTTCTAGCTTTTAACTTAGAACCCGAAGCCCCGACCAACGATGATGTCGCTACTGGCACAGGATCAATCACAACAGGGTCATTCAAATCTTCGGAAATCACAGCCAGCTTCGGCGGCGAAGCTATAGGTGGAGTAAGAAGTGGTGGAAAATCCAACTGGTTACCATCTGGCGATTTACTACTTGGCTTACTCGGTGTTTTGACTGGGGTATTATGAGATGTTTTTCGTGGAGAAGCACCATTAGACATACGTTGTGGAGAAAACATTGGAACGGTAGGTAAGCTTCGGCGCCTCGACGGTCGCGGAACGCTCGTCTCAACCTCGCGACCCTGCGCCTCATAAATCGGATTACCTTGCCGATTCTGCATATTCGAGGTAGATGAAAAGTTCTCGACTTCGGATGCATTAGCCTCGCGCATGCGCAGCTGACAACTCAACTTTCTCCAACAAAGTCTATCTTTCGTAGCTACTTGGTATTCATTCTGAGAAATGCATTTCATAACTTGTGCCTGCACCCACTTGTGCTGAGAATTCGGTCGGTTGTCAGTACAAAACACCTTATCGCCCACATTATAAGTAAGCTCAGCTTTATTTGCAGTAGACTTTAGTTGTCGTTCTTGGCGTAGTGCACATTTGTCCGCAGTACTTGGTACCATTAGACTTAACCTAGTTCTTATATTTCTTTGCAGAAACGCTTTGCTTGGAGTTACACCAGTGGTACAGTGTGGAATATTACGTGCTTGTATGAGGAAATTTGTTAGTGCTACTTCAGAAGTTAGACCTTGCATTATGCTAGCCTTCATACTTCGTTTTAAACTACGTACTAGGTTTTCTGCTGCACCGTTTCGCATTGGCATGTAGGGGACTGACGTGACATGCCGTATGCCACATTCTAGTAAATAATTCTCAAATTCAGAACTACTTAGCTGAGGGCCATTATCGCTGACAAGTACTTTGGTGTAGCCATACGTAGCGAATAAATCGCGTAAAATACGAATGACAGCTACACTCGTAGTTGTCTTCATTTCATACACGAAGGGGAACTTCGAGTGGGCATTAATAATAACCATATACATTTTACCAAAAAACGGGCCACAAAAATCCAGTTGTATGCGAGACCACAGCTTCGCAGGCCTCTCCCACACATGCTTTTTAGGCGTAGCAATAACATCACGGTCAACTTGACATGGCATGCATTTATTTACCAGTTTCTCTAGTGCACTATCAATTTGCGGCCACCAAACATGCGAGCGAGCAAGAGCTTTTATCCTAACTATGCCGCAATGGCCTAGATGGAGCTCCTCAAGCACTTGCGGACGCAAAACTTCAGGAATTATTAAACGATATCCCCAAAACAAGGCGTTACCATCAACAGATAACTCAGTCCTACGATTGAAATAGGGTTTTAATTCCGCACTTTCAATTTTGTCCGGCCAACCATCAACTGTATAACGATAAACTGTTGCCAGAAGTTTATCTTTCAGCGTTAAACGCTCAAGTTGGTCAGCCAAAATGGGAAGTGTTTCGATTGTTTGTAAATTCATCACCCTCCAACCAGGATTCGCTTGCTTGGACGGGGGTTCATAAGGCGTTGGCATTCTCGATAAGAAATCGGCTGTCAAATTAAGTCTGCCTGGGATGTACTGAAGCTCGAAGTCATACCCATTTAGAAAAAGGGCCCATCGCTGAATACGTGCGGCGGCCATGGCTGGGATAGACACCTTGTTCCCGAACACCCTAAGCAAAGCCTGTTGATCAGTCTGCAAAATGAACCTTCTTCCAAACAAATACTGATGGAAGCGTTTGACCCCGAACACTATCGAAAGTGCCTCCCGGTCGAAATGAGCATAGGAACGTTCTGCCTTACTCAAAGACCGAGACACAAACGTGATAGGCCTATCCTCGCCGTTTGGAAATGTATTAACGATTGACGCTCCTACCCCTACGGGACTCGCGTCACAAACGAGCTTAATAGGTAACTTTGGGTCATAGTGCACCAGCAATTTAGAATTTAGAAACGCTGCCTTAGCTTTTTGGCCTGCACTTGAACACTCACTACTCCATTTCCAGGCATTCTTTGGAGACAATAATTGGTTTAATGGAGCCAACATGGTCGCCAGATGCGGAACAAATTTGCCATATTGGTTCATAAAGCCTAAATATGACTTTAATTCTTGAATGTTACGAGGTTCTGGTGCGAGCTTAATAGCGTCCAAAACTTCAGGCAAATTAGAAACACCATTTCGATCCAATTGAAATCCCAGATATTTAATCTTACTTCTAGAGAGTTGGCATTTTGCTTTCTTAAGTTTCAACCCGCTTTCCTGCAAAGCTTCTAAGACTTGGAACAAAGTTACATCGTGCTCCTTTCCCTTCCCAGCGGCCAGAATATCGTCACAAACGGATCAGCCCTAGGTATCTCCCTAAGTACATATTCCATTCGCTTTTGGAAGATTCCAGGAGAACTAGCTAACCCAAATAGGAGTTTCTGAAACTGAAATAGACCTTTGCACGTGTTAATTGTCAACGGTGCTTTAGCCTCATCATCTAATTCTACTTGCAGGAAAGCATCCGAAAGATCGATAATCGAAAATGATTCACAACCTGCTAGTTTCGAAAATAAATCTTCCGCTCTCGGCACGGGATGATATTCTATATCCAGTTGTGGATTGACTGTGCCCGAATAATCCCCTACAATACGAACGTCACCGTTCGGCTTGAACACAAGCACTACGGGGGTCGCCCAGGCACAACAATCCACTGGCTTTAGGACACCCTCCCGGACCAAACGGTCGATTTCCGCCTCGACTTTCCCCCTGACAGCCAAGGGTACAGGTCGGGCCTTGCAGTATTTAGGAACTGCATCTGGTTTGAGTTTAATTTTTGCTTTAAAGTCCTTAAGTTTTCCTAAGCCTGGTGAAAATAGCTTTGGAAAACGTTTAAATACCTCCTCATCAGAGACAAAATTAATATCTTCTGTTAAATCCTCTGAAAATTCCAAATCATGTACTGGCTCAGCATAAAATTGATTGACGTCCAAACAAAACCTATGCATCCAGCTACGCCCTAACAAGGCTGGTTGTTCGCCAGGGCTTACCACTGCAAACAAAACTTCAGTTTTCCCGTTGTATACAACGTTCAGCTTAATAGCACCTAATGGCTTAAAAATGGCGCCGCCATAGGCCTTCAGAGTAATTCTTGTCGGTATAAGCTTAAGATCACTGAAATAATGTGTTAGCCAACTAGCTGGAATCAAGGTTGAGTCTGATCCAGAATCAACTTCAAATGGAAGTTCATGTCCATTTAACTGGCAATGAACTACCCATTTTGCACTGAGCACATCTGTAGTGACCAAATAAATTTCATCAGAGTCAGGGCTCTCCTCACCTTCACTACATTCAGAACAGTCCGAGTCGGAATTAGACGACTCCTAAACATGATGTGCTTTTTTACTTGAATATTTATGATATTTCTTTTTACCAGCAGTCTGTACCTTTTGGGGTTTATGAGAAAGTGGGGTTTCTGCAGGCTTGCTAGACCTGCAGACGCAACTTAAATGTCCCAAATTCCCACAGGCTGAGCACTTATGCTTTCTATACCTGCAGACGGCTTTCATGTGATTTTCTCGACCACAACAGAAGCACGTAATAGCATTGTTGTTAAACCTTTTACCTTTACCTTTAAAAGGACGTTTATTTTGGACTGAATGCGTTGACGACCCCTGAAACTGAGTTACATTCTTTTCTGCAAGTTCTTGAGAGAACGCAAACTTACAAGCAGAGTCAAATGTCACCGTAGCTGGATCCAGCGCCAAAAGAGCCTTAAGTATCTCGGTATTAAAAATCCCGGCCACAAAACGATCTCTCAGCATTGTCTCCAGCTTGGTTCCATCTTTCGAACCATAATTACAGTGGAGGGTGAGCCGCTTTAACTCTGTAACATAATCCGAAATTGACTCACCCGAAGCCTGCCCCCTCCTTTGAAATGTTACTCGTTCACACAGATAATTTGGAGTAGGACTAAGGTAACCTGTCAATAGAGTGTTTATCTCAATAAGAGTTTTAGTTTTAGGTGCACTGGGTGCACACAAGCTGCGGAGCAACCCGTACGTTTTCGCACCAATACGTGTTAGCAATAAAGCTACTTGTTTGTCGTCAGGCACTTCGTATGCAGAAAAATGTAATTCAATACGTTCGAAGTACACTGGCCAAGTTTCAAGAATTGAGTCAAATTCCTCAAGCTTCCTACTTGGGATAGTCAGCGCCATGGTTACTGTAATATCAGGAACCGGAAGCGTCGCCGTTTAAATTCAACTTAACTTTATTAAATCAAGTGCGTAAGGAAACGCTCACAAATTCTAAATTATTAAATTCCAGAAATCAGTTCAGCCGTTGTTGCACCGAGCAACAGGAAAAAGACTAGACCGAGTAACTAGCTAAATTAAAGGAGATGACCTATTTGCATGCATTCAAACGGTCTCACCCCACTCAAATATTAACTAGGCCTATTAAATTTGAAGAGTTTAATCACTTTTAAAGTTACCAGCTCTTGCTTGTTCACACTGCAATTTACACATCAAGGAATACTTAAGTCCTTGTGTGACCAGCTAGGTCACTCTTAATTACTGTCGCAAATAGTAATTAATAAATAAACCTGTTTAAACTTGTTTAATAAACCAAACCTGTCCCCCCAGCGGCAACGCCTGAGATCACACAGATGGGGACTCTGTCACAAGTTCAGCTTGACTAGCACTAAAATTTGCGTTGCTACCCCTTTAAATTATAAAATTATAAGGCAAAAATAGCAAGCTTTAAAATACTACATGTATTACACTTCGACTAGTCGACTAAGCCAAGGAGTATTGTAATTAATTATACGTACGCTACTCCGTATAACCTCACCATACCCCAACCACTAGATGGCTAACATTTTCTAGGTTTACAAGTTTCTATACAAACCAGGCTTAATTTTACTTTGTAGTATAACAATTTTAAACAAGAAACTGTTCATATAACTTCCACCAATAAGACTCAATTAGCCTAGGAATTTCACCAAAAAATTTTTTTTCGCACTGTAGCTTTTAACACAAGCCAACAACATCGTTTTAAATTCATTTAGTTTTTAAACCTTTTTGAATTAATTTAACTTCACCCTTATTAACAAGTTAAACCCTAATACACTTTTAACGTTTTTAAACACAAACGTTCTGTATTTAAGCAATGGAATTTCAAATTAAACCTTCTAACCTAAAATCGCCTTTAAGCACTAGGATATTCTAACGTTTTAAACACAACGTTACACATGAGCTGCTCGTTTAAATTTAATTCAAACTAGCCTAACAAATTTCCTCACACCAAGCTTATTCCCACGCACCAGCCCCTGTGCCAGCACGACTAAACTTGAATGAAGAAACCCTAGTCCTCCGCCTTTCCGAAGAACTGTTCAAATCTAACCTGTATCCAGCGTAGAATTGCGCACTTTTCGTCCTCAAACTCCCGGGCTGCAGTCCATGGCTTTGAAGACGTCAAATGGCGTGCCGTTACAAGGAGTTGCAGAATCCGCTGCAAAGATTCCAACTCTTAAACCTGTAACAGCTCTTCATAGCTCAGCATACAAGGTGAAACGTTTTTCGTTACTCATAGGTTTCGTTGACTTTTAAAATATAAACGCTTACGTTTACACGTTTAAATGCCCATGACCATACCCTTCGTAAGCGCTGGTAATGGCCAAAACGTGGGGCATGAAACTGGTTTCAAACTTTTAAAATTAATTTAAAAGTATCCCATCCTGTCGCCAATGTGGTGAACCGGGTTCGGTTCCAAGTGAGACCCAACTCAGGCTTGGTTAACGTGAGAGCAGCTGCCGCGTGAAGGCAGTGCATCCCTATTTATTACATTGCATCACACCTGATTGGTTAGGTACAAGTGATACACACAGCGAACCTGTGTGTGTGTTAATACAACTAACTACACTGAATAGTAGTGCCTGTAACCAGACATTACAGTAACAAGAGGACAATTTTTACTGCAGTACAAGACGGCGGCCTGATTTCTGAATGCCAGATTTCGATGGTTTGTTTACGACTCGATAACTCCGAAATGGACGACATGTTGGATTTTGAATTCTCTCTGGGAGCAGCCTATTTTATTTAGCCGCTGTCTGATCACTGCTAGAAACTGTTTTTGTGTGCGAGAATAGCAAATTTTGAACATAGCGAGAAATGATAACAATGTTGTAGCAAAGTTTAAAAGTACCGTTGCACTTTGTTCTTCATCCTTGTTCTTATTTATAATATTTTTATACTTTTATGTATTGCGCTATTTGTAAAGTAGAAACCGGAATCCAATTGGAGATTAATAACGGTTGACCCAGCAGATAGTGTTCGGCGAGTTCGGTCTCGTTACATAAATGTGCCCTTAACCAGACCGTCTCGTGGCAGCTACGAACTTACTGCTACATCCTGACTGCTATAGGAGAAAGCCTGGTTAAGGGCCTGGTAAAGAGTCCAAATATATTAAAGGCCAAAATGTTGGCGATTTTGGGGTCAGTGGTTCACTGGAAGTATGGGGCAAGTCGGCCCATTCTCTCTTCTGCATCACGCACTTCACCCCCACTTACTTTTATTTTGGACTACGTTGCTGTGTTTAACTTAGCAAAAGTTAAGTAAAATACTCTCCTAGCATGCTTAGATCTAAATGAAATTACTGTTAATTTCATTTTGCGGTAATACTCTCCCCATTTCTTCAGGTGTAAAACGCACAAGGGTCCCAGCTAAAAAAAATTCTGTAGAAAAACTGCAGAAAAACTTCAGAAGTAATCTGCAGTTATTTGGCCACTTTCTGCAGATTAAAAACTGCAGTTTTTCTGCAGATTTGAAATAGCAGTTTTTCTGCAGATTTGAACCTGCAGTTTTTCTGCAGAAGAGGAACTAGAGCAAAATAAAAATATCACTTTCGAAACCTTAGTAGTCATATCAGCTGCCACTTTAGTATCAAGGAAATTTAAAGACATTATTTGTTTTCGCAAACATATTAATAACAAATCTATACATCATATCATTATACTCTTACGTTACTTACAGTAGTGAATGTTGTAATTCAATTTTATATACCTAGTCAATCTCTAAGCGTAATCTGTATGGGCCCAGGTTTTGTACATTGTGGATATCCAATAAAGTAATGCAAATGTTAACGTGCCTTTAAACAATCAATTGGCATAATTAGTTCTGCACACTTACAACCCTTTTTTGTCCCACCCAAACACGTTCAAAATTTAATAAATGAATTAACATAACATTTTTTTTGCAATATCTGCAGAAAATCTACAGATTTTACCTTAAGCTTGCTGAGCGTGAATAAGCTGCAGAAATTCTGTAGATTTCATCTTCTGCTTTTCAGCCAATCAACATACTTTAAAACAGTTATAATTTCCGTAGTCGTAACTGCTTTTTTAAAACATGTTGACAGGCTTAAAACTTCTTTAGAAAGTATAAAGAAAGTAAAATAAACAAGCAGATAAAAGTTATCCCTTTAAGAACGGTAGTCAGGCTGAATTTGGTTATACTCAGGACTAGCAATTAAAAATAACCAAAGAAAAGCTGACTGGCTTATATAAATAAATCGTCTCACACCCTGAACACGGAGGAAAGAAGTTTCCTTCATTTTTTCAGAGGCTTTGATAGCCCCTTTTTAGTTTTAGTAGCAGTTGTGAAATAAAAATGTAAAAAAAAAACGTAAAGTTGTGTTGTGGTTTTTTTTATTAGAATTTTAAAAAGGGTACAGACAACTTTAAAAAATGAAGCATGTTTGGGCATGGCGTGTGCTGTCAACATTTCTACTTAAAATATTAATTTCTGACTTGCACCAAACAAATCGCGATCAACAATATATTAATTACCATAAAACGTGATAATAATGATTTCCTACCTCCAAAGAGCAGTCATTTGTTATCATATATCAATTGTTGTGACCGTCAAACATCTTGAAGACATAGGGCCTTAGGGCTTCGGGCAGATGGCCAGGAGTGGTTAACGCTCGTTAAACCCTTTAAACCCTTTAAAACACCTTGAAGCACCACTCACGTTTCCGTAATTTTTATACGGTTTGACGGTTCGGCTGATATCGAGGCTCTGGGACAAACGTGGCAAAAACTTAACGGAGAATTTCTTTCGTAGTAGGGAAACTGTCCTATTAAATTTCGTTTGCTGTCAACCACAAGGTATTGTAATCCTAAAACATTGCGTCAGCAAAAGTTAAAATACGGTTAGATAAGAAGTTTTTTTAATTTTGGGGGGAAAGTTGCACTACACAATCGTTACTCTACTCCGTATTTAGCGCTGTGATGTTAAGCCTGTTTTTCCGACCATCAAAATCCGTAATAACTAATTAAAATTGAAACACGCTGAAAATTACTTCCTTTTGGCCCTTCAATATGGTCAGCATGACAGTGGGACGTTCGAATTTCTTCATCTTTATCCATAAAAATCCAATCCTCCGAATCCATAATAACCTAATCCTTGTATAGAAATCTCCACATTTACAAGTTTTCAAACTTTCCATCGCGGACGCATTTTCGGGTGCTCCTGTTTTGGAGGGAATGGGCGCTTAATTTCAGGCACACCCGTCCTTAAAGGGTCAATAAACGTGATAACTTGCATAATTTAACCTATTTTATATTATGGAGTGTTGTTGCATACATTTTCGTAAAATTCGACGTTTCTGCCAAGCTCTGAGAATGAACAAGAACTGCAGAAATTCTGCAGATTTTATCTTCGGCTTGCAGTTTACAACATTGGCAGAAAATCTACAGATTTTTTCACCTAGCTGAGAGTGAGCAACAGACTGCAGAAATTCTCTAGATTTTATATTCGGGTTGCTGAGAGTGAACAACATCTGCCGAAATTCTGCAGATTTTACCTTCCGCTTTCTGAGAATGAACAATAATTGCAGAAATTCTGCAGATTTTACATTCACTTGCTGAGCGTAAACAACAAACTGCAGAAACTCTGTAGATTTTATCTTTGCTTGCTGAGAGTAAACTGCAGATAATCTGCAGATTTTTCTTCACTTGCTGAGAACTGCAGAAATTCGGTAGATTTTATCTTTTATTGCTGAAAGTGAACAACAAACTGCAGAAAGCCTGCAGATTTTATCTTCAATTGCTGAGAGTGAACAACAAACTGCAGAAAATCTGCAGATTTTAGCTTCGATTGCTGAAAGTGAACATCAAACTGCAGAAAACCTACAGATTTTATCTTCACTTTGCTGAGACTGAACAACAGACTGCAGAAATTCTGCAGAATTCTGCAGTTTTTCTGCAGACCCTAAAATTTTCTGCAGTTTTTCTGCAGAATATTTTTAGCTGGGTGTTGGCTGAAATTCTTCCTATTAGTTCATTTGCATGTTTGAATCTTATGTCCTCTTGCTTCAAAACGAAACAAGCTCGTGTCCACTTAAGTAGCTTACCTAGTTTTACTAAAGTTCTTCGGGAACCTTCATAAAGTTATTTTTTAACATATTTACCCATTTTCGTATTTATCTCATACTTGCGAACGATGGATAAAAACAAAGTAACATACAAAGAAGTTAGAAGAACATGTTCGGATCCCTGTCGGGTCATACATCTTCTATTACTTTCAAGCTTAACCAATAAGCCAATTCCTAACCTATTTGGCCAATAAGCCCTTTCCTAAAACTATTTCTTTCACGTACAAGCTAACCAATGAGCCCATTCCTAAATGCTTACCTCTGCTGCCTTCCCTTTGTTTCTTTTTCCTATTAGTATTTATAAGGGAATGTATTTTCGATCAGTTATTAATAATCGCTCCTAGAGAATGGCCATTGGTAACTCATAATCCACTCACTACATTTGGTGAGTGGCATACCACAGGAGTTCGTGCTGGAACCTATTATTTTCGTAATTTGTTTAAACGATTCATCGCCTACTTTTCGGACATCATACCAGTTCAAATTCGCGGAAGACCTTAAACTGGCTGGGCACAATAACCTCCAGGAGAGTGATAGTGGCTCGCTGAGTGATTCGATCACGTACGTCTCAGTGTGGAGTATGGATTGGCAGCTCCCACTCTCTATAATAAAAGCCAGATGTTCACTGTCGGCCGCCAAAACTGCCCTTTTGAATACCACTTAAACGATCACCTTCAGCTTCAGAAATCAACGAGAGCTCAGACTTGAAACCTTCTTTACACTGTACCCAGATTACTTCCGGGGAATTTCGGAGACTCGCTATTGTTGACTGCTATTTTATTTCTGGTAATACAAAAATTAAGGTTTGGGCCTTCAAAGTTTTAATGCGACCACTTATGGAGTATGTATTCCCGGTGTGGTCACCAGCATAGTTCCAGCATAAACTGGAATCAGTCAACAGATTATATGGGACGGAAAGCCAATGGGCTCGAGATTGGTTTAACAACGTAAAAGGCAACGTAAATAGGTTTCCTTCCGTATTTTTTTTAAGTCAACAGATTTCCCAAAAAAAATTACCTGGCATGAGAAATTTGCCCTACGCTACTAAGTTGTTTCGCGTTGGACTCGAGACTTTGAAACTGCGTTGGCTACGTGCCGACTTGATTCTTACTTCAAAATAGTCAGTGGGTTTGTACCAATCGATCTGGCCTTCTTCAATCCATGCCTTTACTTGGCCACTCGCGAGGCCATTCACTGATACTGGCCGTACAGTAGGCGAGGCTGGATTACAGAAATTTTTTTTTTCAGTGTGAGGGCGCTGCGAGCTTGGAACACGCTTCCAGATGAACCCTTTTGGGCGGGCTCAGTCGACTGTTTTAGGGACCTTTTTGGAAAAACTTGTCTACGGGTTTTTATATATTTTTGTAGGAGGCCGGGGTTTGCTTTTTAACGTTGGTATCGTAGTAATCTGCTTAAATCTAATTGTGCTTCTGTTATCCATAACCTTTACAGGAACTGATGTAAGTGGCCCCAAGCCCTTCTTGCATATGATTGTATAGATGTCAATATTATTTTAAACCAATATTTAAAAAAAAAATTATTATTCTGCGCGGTTAGGCCTATGCTTTATATATGCAATGCTTTCAAAAGTAATTTTCTTACAAAGACTTACTTCATATTACAGATTTGTTAATTAGGAACTGTGATCGGTTATCAAGACTTGGTTTCGGTAATCGGGATCGGGCTTTGGTACCGGCCAGTTTCGTTTAATGATCCGCTCGGGTAGAAAAACTAAAAGTTAAAGGAGGAGTGTCCACCATTCATTGCTTGAACAACATCACTACTTTCAAAGGCTGGCCTTTTTTGGAAACTTGACGGCTTCCTTACACCAGTTTCGGTTTTGGTTGTATTACAACTACATCACGAAATGGTTGATCACTCTGCATTTAAAACTAAATGTTTTGAAGAGGAAAGGGGGGAAACACAGCCAAACAGCAAAGACAGCGGAGCCCACGCCATTTATGTCGACAGTGGATTGTGACGATGGCCCTGGTTATTATTATTTCTCGATGAAATTGTGTTCCTTTCTCGGCGTGTAAAACCACTGAGTACAGCCATCTTCAGTTTTTGTGTCTTTGTATGGATGTGAGTGCATTTTACTGGATCGGTGTTGCGGAAGACTGGTCGTCCATTAGGACGCAAGTCAACAAAAACCTCACATCGATCGATTGCTTGTCCAAACGAGTTGATCGAGATGTCGAGACAGCTTCATATTTCCCAGCCGTTTTCATTCACACAGGAGGACAGAGACACGGTTCAACGAGGGTCGATTTTTTTTTCACCGGAAGTAATCCCAGTGGGAAGCCAATTAAACTGGCGGCAACTTTGTTGAATAACCCTTATGCGTATAGCCCTCTCAGAAGCTCACAGATTCCTTGACATGGCCCCGAACATCGTTTGTTCCGGCACGCAGAACGTTTTTCAATACAGTATGAATAATCTTGCGGGCGTTTAGAAAACGTTTAGTTAATTCGGGTTGATTTTTAAGTATCCGTAATCAGGGCAAGCGACTCCTATGCCTAAATTACAAACAAAAAACGTCAAGTGCGCCGTAAAAAAAAGGGGTTATGTGATTGAAGTTTCACTTTACTTGTTAAAATGTACACGAATAAAATTTGGATGATTTTTAATTGAAATAAACAAATGTACTATTGAGAAAATTGCATCTGTTTATTAAGTGCTGTTGTGCTTTACCTATCATATATTTAAAACGTAAAGCACAACAGCACTTAAACAGATGCAATTTTCTCAATTGTACATTTGCTTATTTCAATTTAAAATCATCCAAATTTTATCCGTGTACATTTTAACAAGTAAAGTGATACTACAATCATATAACCCCTTTTTTTACGGCACACTTGACGTTTTTCTTAGTAATCCGTGTACCTCTTGTACGGCGATGGCGCCGTGCTACAAAGGTTTATGCATGCATTGTTGCTGGCCACTTTAAAACAATTAAACACAGCTCTGAAAGCCTGCATTTACGAAATAAATACGCCATCGTATGGTTTCTAGCTGCCAATTTCGAGGCTGAAACACGGAATCTTGCAAAAAAAAAAGGGTTTCAAATGGTTTAACGAGCGTTAACCACTCCTGGCCCTTCAACAATGAACCTTTTAGCAAAGACATATCACGTGCACGAAGACTGCTGGAGTTTGCTGAGTGGCATTGTTCGCAAATTACAATGGTTAAAACAATGTAAAACAATCAAAATGATCATTCAGGGACCCGTAACTCAGGAATGGATCGACCAATCGAAAAAGTGGTCCAATTTGGAACAAAGAAGGTATGTTGAACTTAGCTCCGTTTGTCAAATTAGATTTACTGCTTGTGGACTTAACGCCAACGGACACATAAAAAATAAGCTAGAAAATGCTAGGATGGACTAACCTCTCTTTGTCAAAGCAAAGAGAATGCATATAGACAAGCCATTTTTGGACAAACCTCAATGCCAAAAATGGACTTATGCCCTTTTGTCAAAAGGCCACAGAATTGTTAACTTTATTTACTTCGTCCAGCAGTACATGATGCATTGCGCGGTTACAATAATCATGACGTTTCATCTCTGTGTGTATATGTACTAATTTTCTAATATATACCATGAGATCAAAAATCTAAAAGACTAATGCGGTAAAAATTAAAATTAATTATTCCAATAGATCGTCGAAGCGAAAATTATAAGACACTAGCCTAGAAAATTATAAATAGTTATTTTAAAATACGAGAATCATTCCGGTTTGTGACAATACGATTAATGCGTTCACGCTGGCTGGTCTATTAGGCGCAATGCCTACTGGGATAGTAGCTGCGTTTTTCGCTGCGAGGAATGAAGCTACTGTCTTAGTTGACCTTGATCTGATAAAAGCGCGGATGCTATCGACGCGTAGCTGTTATAAGGCAGGCGGAAGGTTATAAGGCAGACGGTATGTTGCTTTAAGCACGCGTCATCTACTTAAAGCAGGCATTTAAAAAAATTCGTACGGCTTAAGCACTAACACCTACAGTATTGACGTTAGATGCCTCTTAATTGAAATTAATGTTAAGAGGCATCCAACGTCAATACTGTAGGTGTTAGTGCTTACCAGAGGCACTGAATTGGTGCCTAAATTTCATAGTTGGAGGATTTAGTATTCCAGTAAGGTCCCCACGCACTGGGTTGCCAGGTCATACAGCCAGTGGTCGTCGCGGCCAAAACAACACCGCGGCGCGCTGCGCGGTCACGTCCGTTTTTCATTGATAATTCTCGATCACGTGGTGAAAAATGAACGCGGAGCAAACATGGTCGCCCTGTGGTCGCCTGCACGCCGCCTAGGATCCCAGTGGTCACTGCGACTGACTGGCCGCGGCGCACTTATCGTAAACATTCTCGTTGGCCGCAGCGCATTGGTCGCGCGGATTGGTTGCTTAGTGCGCGGGGGCCCTAAATTCGGTACATTTCTTGGCAATGAGTGAAATAAGTAATAATTAGGAGTAATAATATTGGTAGCGGCGGTATGTTCTCGATATTTTAATTATTACAAATACACCTGGGCTGTGCCAATTCCGGGGGGAGGGGGTAGGCCTCAGTGGGCGGAAGCCCCCTCCAAAAAAAAAACAACAGGGGCTCCAAATTAACTTTTAAAAGTGAACTTTCACTGATTAGCGCAATTAACACACCAAATAATTTCATAAACAACGAAACCTTTTCTCAACTTTTTTTGAGGGGAATGGGCGCCCATTCGGTGGGGAATGGGGGGGAATGCCCCCCACTTCCCCACCGATACATTTCTCTGAAATATGTCCGCCTAGCCGACAACTTTTTCCCCCTTTTTTTAGATCTTTTGTACTTCTTATTTTTATCAAGATTGAATAAATGCCAGACTTGGACGTGGGAGTATCCATTTGTAACTCTAGCACTGCACTCATCCATTTGCACAAGGCCGTCTGGACGAGAAGCAGCAGGCTTCAGTTCCTGGGTCCAAGCCGATGGTGTAACATCGTCAAAATTTTATTTTAACAAAGTAATCCGGAGAGACTTTAACTTCCTGGCATGCCAAAGATGGCGTGTCGGGAGGCAAGACACGCAATTTCTACTTCATTTCTCATTGATATACAATTCTCTATAATATCTCAATTTATTTACGTCAGTATATACTCGAACAAACACAGAGATGCAAACCTAATTCTTGAGTAAAATGTTAAGACTGCCTGAGCGGGGAATTAAATTATCGACCTTTAACACAAAAGACCGACTCAGCTATACGGAAATTCTGATAAAAAAAAAAGTAGCTCGTGTCAGAATGATTAGTGGTATGGTTTCTTTCTGAAGGCTTTGGTCTCAAAGGTCGATGGTTGATTTCCCAACTCAGGCAGTCTGACATTTTCAGACCGGCTTCAGAGACTTCAGCCCTGCCGTCTCCGTTCACACCATATCAGGCGTGGCAAAACCACATATTATTATATTATTATTACTAGCAGGACCCGTGCATGCTGCACGGTGGTTTCAGTCTCCTGGTCTTAGCCTCCCCCCCCCCCCCCCGTGTTTGGTCTTCTTAGGAAAGTAAATCACGTATTAAATATTTCATTCAGCCTGATACTTCAATTTTACTCCTCCTCTTCCCCTCCTTTTCTGCTCCTCCTCTTCCTCCCCCGCCCCCCCCCCCTGCAAGTTAATCTCCGTGATGTCTTCCGGTCATAGCCTTTCCCTGTTTTTGGGTCTTCTTAGGAAAATCAATCGCGTTTCAATATTTCATTACTACACCCAGAGCCAGAAAAGACGGATAATTGTGTTGTACTGAATGCTAAAAAACTGTATCACTGAGAAAGTCAGCATTTAGTGTGCAAGCAAGCCCCCTGCTGCAAGTTAATCTATGTGATGTTTCCACCAAGTTCGAAACAATTCACGTCGCAACACGCACCACCAAATTGTTGCAAGTAATTTTCTTTCATTTGCTCACGCAGACAATGATTGTTACCGCCTACATAAAACAATTCAACTACGCTCTCCAAGTCTGCATCGACGAAATAAAAGGGCCTTCCCATCGTATCAGGCTACCAATTTCGAAGCCCGTAAATGGGCCTCGAAACTAACGACCTATCGTCGTTTTGTTTAAAGTTGTCCGCTTCTAGCTGAAACACGGATTCGTTTTTTTTAGCTCAACAACGAAAGTCCGATTGTCAAAACTTATAACCCGCCAACAATGCCACATTCACGCGTCCAGACATAGTTTGCAAGGTAGCAATGATTCGCGAAGTGCATCGCAATTGTAGTCAACTTTAAAGCGATTGTTGCATGTTTTTTTACAGTAATTGATTTTCACTTTCCTCCTTACTTTTGCCGGAATGAGTATTATATTAGTAGACTAGCATCGTACCCGGCTTCGCCCAGGGATTTGTTTAACCCGTGGTTGTTTCCCAGTATTTGCTCGGTGCTGCCTTTCTGTCAATAGTCTCCCTCCC
Organism: Lithobius niger; assembly: GCA_023313725.1. Classification (NCBI taxonomy): domain Eukaryota; kingdom Metazoa; phylum Arthropoda; class Chilopoda; order Lithobiomorpha; family Lithobiidae; genus Lithobius; species Lithobius niger. Next base: position 40,486 of record JAHWFP010149865.1, on the reverse strand, counting down.
CAAAGCAATGTCGTAATCAAATAGTGGCTCTAACGTAAGCACTGCCCCACGAACGGGCATTCCCCGTATAGGCCCCTCCCCACTCCCAGTAGCGTGCGAAAAATAACTGTCTTTCGTACATGAAGTCATTTAAGACATGCCTTTGCGATGACTGCGCAGAGCAAATTGTTAGTCGAGGCAACAATGTGCCAATTTCAACTTCTTTTCAGGGCAACTACGTCCCAGTTTCAACTTCAAGCCAAAGATTTGACACACTCGCACGTTTTCATTGTTCCCCTTCCGGCGGTCGTCGTTGCGGTTGCTTCATTTCAGCTGTATTATTAAAACAATATGGTCATCAATTTTAGGAGGATTGGCATACGCCCATTGTTGCCTTGCGAACGATCTTCTCGATCTTAGCAACAAACAACACCGTTTATCGACTGAACTATAAGAATTATTGACGTTGATGCTGCTGATAGCTAGCTTTGCTTTTATGTCGCACTGGAAACCGACAAACTCTCGGCCACATTGGTGGGAAGCGAAGTGCAATCATATAAACTTTAAAGCAACATATCGCTTGCATTATAACCTTCCGCCTGCCTTATAACAGGCTACGCGCCGATCGCAATCCGCATTTACTATAGTCAAGGTCAACTGAGACAGTAGTTTCATTCCTCGCAGCGAAAGACGAAGCTAGTATCTCAGTTGACATTGCGCCTAACAGAGAAGCCCGCTTGAACGCATTAACTGTGTCGTCACAAACCGGATTGATTCTCGTATTTTAAAATCACAATTTATAATTTTCTAGACTAGTGTCTTATAATTTTGCTTCAGCGATCTATTGGAATAATTAATTTTAATTCTTATCGCATTAGTCTTTTAGATTTTTGACCTCATGATAATTATTAGAAAATTAGTACATGCACACACAGAGGAAACACCATGGTTATTGTAAGCGCACAAAGCATCACGGGACGAACGTAAACAAAATTCCCCATTGTTCAACAAAAAATCTCCTAAACCCACATTTTATAACGGATTTTTACCAAGGGATTGACTTACGGTAAGGAAATAGACCGTACTTGATGAGGGGGATCGAGAAAAATGGCGCTGGGAGGTATATCCCTTTAACTGAGTTTTTTTTTAGTATATTTAAATAAAATTTTGCGGTCAACATCCTCTCAAATGTTATGTTTGTGTATGTTGCATAGTTACCAGTGAAGCTGTGATACGTCGCTGGATGTCCGAAACAGTATGAAAGTTTTAAATCTACCGTTTTAAATGTTTTCCCGCAGAATTAACCTTCCCACCATGTTCTGCACTAGCAACAATACTAATATTTACGTGACGATTATACCTAACGTTCTCGGTATAGGCGTTTGATACACAGAATCTTAAGATGCAGCACGAACCTGTGACCCAGCGGACTGCGAACATCACGAGAAAGCACAGCCCAGTGGTCAGAGTGGTCGGGCTACTAGCCATGTGAATGCCGGATTGGATCCCACGACGGACAATGGTCCTAAAAAAAAGTTTCAAGTCCATGATAATGCGAAAGAAATTTTTTTTTAGAATTCGTTATGCAAAAAGAGTCTTTGGTGAAAGTCCAACTCTTAAACATGCTTATTCAAACAAGCGGCTGCAACGACTACCTAGTCGCAACCGGTTTTCTATACAGTTTCGCCACTTCCAATGTTAAGGCGCACACCTCTATCACGCACTGCAACAGCGATCTTTATTATATAATCTAAAAGCAGTAACCATCACAATTACTCGAAAAAAATGTATTAGCTTTAAGGCCTGTTTTACATTTTAGGCGTAATCGTCAACCTTTAGGCCCAATTTTTACGTGCAGGTTTAATTTTTGCATTTACCTATTCATTTTTGCAACATGGTGCGCCTCCAGGCACATAGTACAGTGTCACAACGTCATGCGCAATGTATATAGATCAGTGGAAGGGAAGTGACGGGAGAGACGCACTGTAGAGACAGTCATAATGCAGTGTTGTTGATGAAGCCAGCAGTGACTCTTAGCAACTTGACATTGCCATGGTAACGTGCTTTTAGGCCTAATTTTCAGTTTTTGGGGCTAATTTTTTTTAACTGCAGTTTAAATTTTCTTAAGTAGAAGATAAGCCTAATGGAGAATTTGGTTCGACGGAAAGCCTATTCATTAATGTGACAATGCGACAAGATTTTTAAACGAAGCTAAAATCCTTTTGTTTTTTACGGCTGCGCGTTATTCTTATAATTTGAATTCGTCAAATTTTTGTTTGGATTAAAAGCATGTAAATTGTAGGAGCAGCGTGTACTGCTCCGTGATGACCCGTCGGCTGTGGTCGAGGCAGGTTCAGTCAAAAAGTGGAGAAGTGTACGCACCTGCCGTTACAGTCGATGGTCGTCGTCGTGACACCTTTCTCCTACTAAATACAGTAGCAAACCTATTTCAGTTGCCTGCTGGACTTAAATGTCATCATGCAAGAGCATAAAGAATTAATAATACCTAACTTACAACGACTTCTTTTTATTTGATTACCGACTTAAGGTCACTACAAGTCCTTCTTCATTGCATTGCCAATTTGGGCGCGATTAAATTTAAAAGCTCAGCGGAGCCGACTTGAAACGGTTAGCGATGAATGGAAGCAATGTTCGCTGAACCATCCATCCGTTGACGTCAGTCGTTGAAACGGGACGGAACGGAGCAGTGTGCGTCCAGCTGACGGGAGGTGTGTACACCTCTCCGATGCGATGAGTTTTAACTGAAAGGATTCTGCATCGACAATGCCGTCCGTCAGCCGAGGGGTCGTCACGGAACGGAACGGAGCAGTACACGCGGCTCCTCTAATCTATATATGCTTTTAGTCCAAACAGAAATTTGATGGCCTACGACGTGACGGAACGGAACGGAACGGAACGGAGCAGTGTGCTACAAGCTTAAAACATTGTTTTCTCAAAACAACAATTTTTGAGTTAGACCCTATATGTTTACGTAGAACCAATACGACCTCAATGTCTCATTTGTTTCACATGTATATCACTTACCTGAATGTGCACTAACATAAGAGGTGAGAACTGGGCTAGTAGCACAGGGAAAAACGGTTAAAAAAAACCTATATTTCGTTGTCAATTATGATACAGAGGGAGACACCATCTTCAACGAAGTAAAAATTAAAAGAATAAAAACACTACAGTGGGCATCAATCCTGCCGCTCGTTCTCCCCCCTCCCTCCACTCCCAACCCGCGGGCGTCCGGTACGCTTCCTGTACTCCCCCCCCCAGTCATTCCGTTCATGTCGTGTGTTCCCGTTCCCCCGTACTTGTTCCAGCTCCTCTCCACACGCCTTCCATTCGATTTTTTGCACGATTCTTTTCATTTGCTGCCCCAGCACAGGACCCCTCATTTCCTCTCTGTTGTTGTGGCCTCACCTATACGTCACATCTGTTGTCCATTCTCCCTGCATCCCGCACGTACGTTCCTGAAAGTATATCACGAAAACGTTGAGCTAATACCCGTTTGTTTGAACTCGTTTTTACCCATTTGAAATGTTTTATCTCACCTTCGTAAGACCACTGCAAAAATTGATGTATTTTAGCCTTCTATTTAACATGGTATTTTATAATGTTTTAGAACCGCCTGTTCACTAACGACGCCAGCATGGTGGATGCCAATGTAAAGTGTTTTTATTCTCTTTAATTTTTTACTTCTCTGAAGATGGTGTCGCCCTCTGTAACGCAATTGACTCATACACATAATTTTTTTTTACCGTTTTCGTCTGTTCAGTGGCTCAGTTCTCACCTCTAGTATAAAATAAAAAAAAAGAAAAGAGACGATGCTCGCGGCATCTACCCACCCAAACACCAGATGTTAAGTGGAAGAGGTACCAACATTATGCCAGTTGTTTTTTGCCGCATGAGGGAGGAAACCGGAGTACCCGGAGGAAACCCTCGTGCAAGGGGCGGGTAACAACCGAAGAAAAACCCGTACATATACACTTCCCATCACCAGGAGCGAACCCGGGTCTGTACGAAGCCAGAGATGTATACAGCTGGGACCAAGACGCCTATGATTACGAATCTGACGCCCCAGTGCTCGTAGCTATCCGTGCACCTCACTTATTACTGGTATATCACCTGTTTCATTTCGGAGTTTCACATGCAACTCCTATTTAGATTTCTGTAGCACTACGAAATTACTGCTGCGTGACGTTCATGACTTGATGCGTCCTTAAAAGAGCCAGTGTACTTATAACTATACCTTCAATTCTGACGGAAGGTCCCCATTCTGCTGAAGTAGCTTCAATCTTCCCCGAACCTTCCCCTCATATCCTACTGCACCCATTGTTCATTTTGATCGCCGCATTGGTTATCATACCAGCTTAACATGCTCGTTTGGCGTCATCAGCATATGATTGCTGCCTCGTTGCAGAGGATCTAATATAATTTCACCGTGCTTATTGTCGGTTAATTAGGTACTCAAAACGAACGTAATTACCGGAAATACCATTAATGCTGATTTTAGAAGCGGGTTTATAATTTTGGCTTCTTTGTGTCACCCTAAGGCAAAAATTTAGCGATACTACAATTTATGGGAGTTCTTCAGAACCTGGCACCAGTAGTTTTCCAAAACATCAATGAAGTTTACATTTAGTGGTAAACTGATCGTATTATCGATATAACCGTGATATACAAACACGATATAATCTATGGTAGAAAAATACCACTTTATTAATGTTAATTTTACTTTCGATTCTTATCGTAATTTAAATGCAAATGAATTTCTTTATATGATTAACAATACTATCCTAAAACGCATCATAGAAATAAATGATTTTGGGGTAACCCTTCAATCCAATTGTTTATTTGGTACTCACGTTCGTAACAGTGTGAAAAAAAGCATTTAAATGTGCGGTTTCTTGAAACGTACCTTATACTTTGTTAATGATACCAAAACCATTATCACCATATTATAATGCAATTGACCGGCGTTTAGTTTCTAATGCATGCATTATTCTGACACCCCACACAGTAACACCTAATCGCAGAGGAGGAAAGAATTCAGAGAAATTTAGGTAGATACATTTGTTTTAATTCCGGACGCAACAGAGATGATTATTCCTATGAAAACCTGTCTGTTAAATTTGGAATCCTAACTCTTGGAATCCTAACTCTTGGAATCCTAACTCTTGGAATCCTAACTCTTGAAGACAAAGCATTGAATTAATTTTTTTTTTTTTATAATTTGATACGCGGGAAAATTTTTTAACCTGCACTTCTCAGACATATATGCATATTCATTCCACCAGACCCAACGAAATGTGACCAACCGCTCCAAGGTCCAACCCACGCTATGATAAAACAATACAGTATAATACGGTAAAAAAAAAAGGTTGGTGATAAATACAGGTATATAAGGGACGCCCCCCCCCCACTACACTCCAGCCTCTATTAAAGATTGTCCATCTTTTCACGTACCATTTACGTGTTATCAGGCCTACATTAAAAAAAAAGTTGGCTATCATAAACCTTTTTTATTAACGTAGGCCTTTCTAGACCTTTTTCCCCAGATAGCCTTTATGTAGACCTTTTCCTAGGAGCGTTGGGAAACCTTCTAATTAAAGCTTTTGTTTTATTAAGATTTACATAAATACAAAAGAAGCATTTCTGTCCCTCCGACCCTCCCCTGCCTTTATTTGGGGTTTTTAGCCTTCTAGGGAAAACTATTTTTGAAAGAGTAAGAACAATTTTTAAAAAGTACAAATAAGACTTCTGATTACTGTAAGATTACCGTGGGTCGGTGGGTGAATGGTCTTGACCCGTGACCCACTTGACCCACGATAAAAATGTGACCCATTTTACCCACTGACCCACCGACCCATGGGTCAGTTCCATCTCTGTTTCTCACACTTCACTTCAATCAGTGGCTGATTAATGTCAGAACTAACCTTAAATGCCTGACAGGCAACTGGAACGAAGAACCTTGAAAGTACACGTCTAACTTTTTGACCAGGGTAGAGGCAGAGAATACCGGTGTTCTTCAACAGCTATATGGTACCAATACTGGACAACAATTCGGGCCTATGATCAACAGCAGTTTCAAGTTAGCCTCTTCTCTTGTTGAACTTCTTTCACCCGTAAAAAATCAAGTAAGGTACAAAGCTGAACCTGTTCATCTTTAGTAGGGTGTTTTATCTAAACGGGTACAGGCAAACATCTTACATATACTTCGGGCATCTATTATACTGTACTAGCCCGCTTTCCGGCTCTCAACCCTTTACCAACAATGAAACGATGCCAGAGCCGAATTCGAGTGCCAGAGCTGCCAAGGTTTTTTTTTTCCATTAACGTCGCACAAGTAGGCTATATTTTATACTAAGGGAACAATTAAAATTTTTATAAACACTACGATTACGTGAAATAAAATGCCTTACAGTGCAGGAACTGTCGACGTAAAAAGTCTGTTTTGTTGATGCTGTTAATGGGGCTAACAGTTTTGCCAGTAAGAGACAAACCGAACATTTAGACGTTTCCACCGTTCTCTTGGCAAGACAAAGTGTTACCGCCGTCTTTTTATTTATTTTACTGTATTTTATTTTAAAGGACGTTAACCTTTCGCAGGCCATTATTTTGTACCATCGCTGAACAATCCTTCGGCGATCGAATTTATTTCACTAGCAACGAAACAACATAAAGAAAGATGGAACGCACAACCACAATACTCAAGCGCGAGCACAGTGAAACGGGCATAGAGCCGAAAAGCGGGCAATAAATAGGTTATTGTTAGCTTTCCTCGTGCCAATAGCTAACAATACGGCTGCGCGCCCTCGACATTGTTAGCTCTTGGCACTCGGAAAGCGAGCAATAACCTATACTTAGGAATCGGGGGGATCCACTGGCGAAACTGAAACTGACCTTGGGTGCACCTAATAAAGCCATTTACAACGCCATCTCTGAAAGTATTAACGATAGAATTTCGGTTGAATTGCAAACGTATGACTATCAAGGAATGGACCTCCGCGTGGAGAAAAGAATGGAAATAAGCCTCTTGCAATGATATAGTGTAATCCCTGAAAATTTTACTGTGCAACACCCCAATGGTAACGTTCTGTCCAAGGCAAAAAGGACCGGGAACTTCTGCAAGTGTAGACGAATTCATGACAGAATTCCATTACAGCCGTCTACTTACATTCAGTCTTTCCCATTTGCACAACAGTATGCCTTCCTGCACCAATGACGAACTAACATAACAAAGCAATCATTGCGAATATGCTTGCAACATTCTTTGTAGAAGAACATGATTGTGACACTTAGCTTACAGAATCAGTTCTTTAGTTGCTTTGCTGAACGCAGCAAACTCAGGCGTTCTTAAATCATGTTTTTCTTGGCCCAGCATAACCCTTTCACGCCGTAGTAGCCAAATGGCACCGGCTACAAGATCGAGCAAGTTGTGAACTCCGTGAAAGGTCCCCAGGTACCCCAAGCAAAGCTAGCAGCAACAGCCCAGTGGTTAACATCCTCGTCTTCAAACCAAATGAAAGCTGGTTCGAATCATGCGAGTGTTAAAAAAAAAAGTCACCAGAATTTATCCGGGTTGAAAAGGTTTTCCCTTGGGCTGATTTCCATACTGTTTTCTTTGTTGATATCAATTCCTTGATCCCAAACAGTTTGCAATTCATACCTTGTTTCTATTTTTAATACTTTCGGACATAGTGTTGTGATGACCTTGAAACGTGTACTTATGGTCAGTGTCAGTTTCACTGAAGAATGGGTTTCACGGAAGTCTTTAACAAATTCTGTTAATGTTCCCAAGGTATTTGTATTCACTAGCATCCATTCCGATGGAAATATCCGGTATACAAAAAAATAAAATAAAAATGATTTTGGCTTTTTGATACCCAGATCGTTAGTTGGAAAGTCCATTTATTTTTTATTTTAATTCGTTTCCCACTCTTCGTAAAATGTACCATAAAGTGAAACACATCATCCTTTCCTAATAGGATTCCTTATTACAAAGAGAATCTTCTTTTCATGTTCAAGCACAATGCCTGAATAATTATGGTGGCAAATAGTTTATTCAAAAGAAAAGCCAATGAAAATTATTCCTGTTATCAACTAATTAGGATATTTTGGTAAAGCACAATCAAAATGTAAGCTACTGCTTTGTAAAAATAATCCAGATGGGTAAATGGAACTTTCTCCTCAATGCAAACGTGGTAAAGCAATTAATTGTCAATGCCACCAACACGGATTCTTCATTTCAATCAAATTAGAAATGCACACAATAAAATAACACATCAGAGCAGCTTTCAATTAGACAAAGAAGCCACATAATTTTGTACTTGTGAGTTCAAACTGCTTCTGGTTTATACGAAATAAAACTCAACTCCATGTATTGTTTTATTGAGTGTGTGTTTATTTTTATTCAGACGGAGAGTGCAATGCAGTGGTGGAAAAATTTAATTGTGTTAAAATATATGGACCGAAGATAACTCCAGTTGTCCCTTGATATATTTTTAAAAGCTGGGTTCCTCGTTTTGAGATCCTGATTTAATTTCCCAGTCTTGAAGATTGTCCAATCTGATCCATACTGTTTTTTTTTTTAATAATCTGTCCTGATCACAGTCTTTTGAGGTTCTTCCACTTTGGGTCGCATTCGTTTTAAAATCATCCCACCCGGGTTACATTTTATTCAAGATTATCTGATCTGCGCCATGAGATTTATGAGACCTTTGTTCTGGGTCACGATCTTTTCAGATCATCTTTCATTTCAAGGTTTTAATGGCAAACTACTTTCCAACCATCCGTTTTCACTTCTATGCTATTTTTTTTTTAAATATCATTCAAGCTGCCATACACAACTGACCCGCCACTGTTTCATGAGTTTTCCCATTGTTAAGATGGTGGACGGTTTCCATAATGATTCGACTTTATTATCTAATTCCATGATGTAATTATTCAAACGGTAACATTTCTGCACAATTTCGTAGAATATCACCCTCTACATGCATGGAAAGGCAGCAGTAATAGGAGCTCTTTGGAAATGCATGGGTGCACTCGATAACATTTTAAACTGGCCTGTTATTTTCGATAGTGAGTAATAGAATAGCGTAAACAAATCGAGTAGCTTTCTTTTCATGTTGGACGTAAAATATGAAATTTCATGAAATTCATGCGTTGGTCCTTTTTTCAATTACGTAAAACTGGGTCGAAACTAATCTATATAACCAGGAGGAAATTAATAAAGCATACGCAGCTTTCATTCCCTCCTGATATAACGAAGATCATAATATTTGTTTGTTTGTTTGTTTGTTTGTGTGTGTGTCGCCAGATCGCCGAGATCCCCACCACTAATTCTTATTTCTTTTGTTTGTGCGTACGGACGGAATGCCTCACAAACGGAATTGTCTGTTCTGTATAAGTAATGATTCAAACTGTGTTTTCAACAAAGAGGCACAGTATAGGGTGACGTCGTATGTTTTTCCAGTCACAACATTTTCATGCAAACGGGAAATCACTAGAATGCTCTATAAAACCGGCCATATACGGGGGACTGTCCTAGATTTATCTAATTACGAAATTTAGAAGAAAGGAGTTGGGCAGCCTGTTGAAAGTTGTACTTCATTTCCAAATTCATTGTGGTTAAAAAAAAAAAAACAACCTGCTCAACATCCAGGTCATCTACCCAAAACAGGACACTCTTGGCAACCTTAGAAAGACCTGGGCAGCATAGAGCATTGTTGTGATTTACCGTTTGCATGAAAATACTGTGACGTTATTGCGTTTGCCAATTATTACTGAAGGTCCCTACAAATTAAACACCTCCATTACCCAGTCGCTCACAGCAAGTCGTCCAAACCCCCGGGATTTCCCACTACGAACTTCAATAGAATAAAGATTACGGAGATTCCCACTGCGGACACACAAACAAGCAAATAACCCCCCCAAAAAACTACGATCTTATACCGATTTCGCATTGGTAAATTCAAGTGGCCCTGGACGTGCCAAGGAGGGATGGGCATCGTTTTATTAACCAATGCGAAATCGGGCCGGCCTAGGTGTGAGCCTGGCCGCGCTAAGCACGGCCAAGACTGCTTTATTCACCAACGCGAAATCAAATTAGAGACAGAGCCGGCCAGCATTGCTTAAATCAGAATGGTGTATGAATGGTGCTGCAGTGTAGCAGCAGGAAGTAGGAACGTGTCAAGTACCACAAACCGACACGTGGTGGTGCTGTAAATCGTGATCAGCGAGCCGTGGAATTAACCTACGCGAAAGCGGTCCGGCCGGACCAGCACTGGCTCCGATTGGCACTGGTCGGCACGCCTCAGTCCAGCCTGGCTACATGAATTTACCAATGCGAAATCGGAGTTAATTATATAGATTTGAAATCAGACAGTTTTATTAGTGAATTATTTTAGTTGCATACACTAATGCTACTCTTATTTTGACTGTTGACGAGTGTCTTACTCTTCAGCAATGATTTCTGTACAATCCTCCAAAATCTATACCCGGTACAACAGCATTCATAAGAGCGTGGTATAAAATCTTTCAGTTTTGTGGAAGGTAATCCATTATTTTCAAGTGCGAGCACTGGAGACATATTCCTCTTATTTTACTTGGTAAACGTTCCACTTTCTTTAAATCGAATTGATTTCTTTTCTGGGTTGGCTAAAACTGCAAACTTGGTGGAATGCATGGCGTCTATCCTGCTATCAGCAAACAAAGGCAGCCGATGACAGAAACCCATTCTTTCGTCAGTGACTGTCTCTGTTTGGCACAGCTCCATTGTTTTTCCTTCTGGGTCAGCGATTTCTCTAGTGTTTACACTGAACGGAATGGCGGTAAAAGGACGCACGAGTCTCTGGTTTCGACGTCAATGGCGGCTGGCAAGTGAAGAGACGGATTTCTTTTTTTTTCTCTACAAACCCTAAAACTTGAGGCTTGGACGGCGCTAGGACGCTTGACTGCACAGTTGCTATCATCTCTCCTTACTTTTCAAACACACATAAACACACACACTCGACTCAAGTTGAAATAAAAGTTTGGTTATGCTCGCTCGTTGTTCTGTTTGTTCGTCGTACTGTTCATTGCGGGTTGCTGGTTTTTCCGAGTATTATTATTATTGTTATTATCGTTTTTTTATTTTACCATTTAAAAACAATGGATATGGATTTATTCCATGCCGTTACATTCGTTTCAGACGAAACGAATGTGGTGTGTGTTTTTCTGATAATGTTGAGTTGTTGATCTGTACGTGCTTAATAATGCAGGTCTGCATTGGGCCTAATAAAATGTCAAGATATTACGTGTTTGATACAGTTGTTTATTAAATGCTTGTGCCGTAGACTTTAAAGGGACGCCCGGCCTGCCGTATAACATTCCGCGTGCCAAATTACAGCTACGCCCAGATCGTCATACGAGCAATTAAAGCGCCAAGGTCAGCTGGGGTGGTACCTGCGTTTCTCGCATAGCTGCTGTTTCGGTTGGCTTTGGGAATAGTACACAAGACAGAATCAAGTCAACGATTGTGTCGTTACACATCGGAATGATTCTCGTATTTTAAAATCACAATTTATAATTTTCTAGGCTAGTGTCTTATAATTTTTGCTTCGGCGATCTATTGGAATAATTAATTTTAATTTTTGCCGCATTAGTCTATTAGATTTTAGATCTCATGGTAACTATTAGAAAATTAGTAGATGTACACACAGAGATAAAACGTCATGATCATTGTACGCGCGCAATGCATCATATAGTTACGGATCGTTCTTAAATGTAGTTAACAATATTCAACAGAAAATCTCCTAGACCCCACATTTTAAAACGGTTTTTTAGCAGGGGAAAGACTAATGGTAAGTAAATAGACCTTTGGGGCCGTACTTCATGTGGTGGATCGAGAAAAATGGTGCTGGGAGCTATATCCCTTTAAAGAAGCATTGCTATAGGGACACAATGCCCGAGACAATATTAATTTTACGCTCACCAACTTTAAAGCAGATGCAGTCTATTAAAACTATAGACAACACAAAACAAGCGGCTACAGCGACTGCCCAGTCGCACAGGTCTTCTGTACAGTTCTTCCACTTCCAATGTTGAGGCGCACACCTCTGTCATGCACTACAACAGCTATCTCTATTATACTAATCTAAAAGCAGTAGCCATCACAATTGTCGGTTTAAAATGTGTGAGCTTTAAGGCTTATTTTACATTTTAGGCGTAATTCTCGGCTTTTAACCAGCAATTTTAATTTCGTAAGTAGCAGCTAACGGCGATATGGATGGTATAGTAAGCCTATTTATTTTTGCAACACGGTGCGCCTACTGGCACATAGTTACAGTGTTACAACGTAACGCGCAACGTACCGTATATCGATCAGTAGTAGTAGGGAACTGACGAGAGACACTGTTGATGACGCCAATAGCGACTCGCAGCAACTTGACGTTACCATGGTAACATGATTTTAGGCTAATTTTCATTTTTAGGCCTAATTTTAAAATGTAGTTTTAATTTCCTAAATAGCAGGCCTAATGGAGAATTTGGTTCGACGGTAAGCCTATTCATTCCTGCAACACTGCGACGAGACTATTTTAAACGAAGCTAAAATCCATTTGTTTTTATTGAGTGTTACCTTAGGATTTTAATTCGACGATCAAATGTTATTATTTAATTTAGTTACCTCGAAGAATTCTCTTAGCTATAAGGAAGTAACGATGTTTTAATTTGCCATGTGATTTAACTAACTTCTCACACTCAGTATAACGTTGTAAAAAATGGGCGGCAATAGCTGGTACCGTTGCGAAGTTGAAAAAAGCTTCGGACGGACAAAGTCGTTGAAATAGTCTTCTCAGCCGGTACTACTGTACAAAAGACTAAAATCATCAAGATTATGCAGTTTTGAAAGCTTTTCTTGATTGACCGAGTGAGGGAAGTGAGTGAGATTCCGTTTCAACTTCATTTTTTGGAATTTTGCATTGTCTGCCATCTGTCATCGTCTGCCAAAAAAACTGGCGAAAAAAGTTTTTTTTCGCCAGTTTTTTTGTGTTTTTTGCAATTACGACCAAACGGCTGAAATGAGTCTGTGGAAATTTGATAGGAATGCCCTTTGAAATATGGCTGAACGATGTATGTACAAGCAGTAAAAACAATTTCAAGAGTTATGAACATTAATAACGGTTATAACGACTGAAACGAAAATCAGCTGGTAAGGCCGCTGAAAGTTAATTAGGTGGTTCTCGGGAGCACACGCATGGTTATTTTTTTTCTTAGTGCATGAAACGTTTTTTATGACATTGTCTAAAAAAAAAAGATTACCATCACGAATCAGCGCTTTCACCAAACATTTCCTAGAGCCGATGGCCACGTCGGCCCTTTTCTCCATTCACAGGATCACCTCGAAATGAATCGAAGGGCCATTCAGTGGCATGGCACAACTCAAAAACTTGGATGTAACGAATGATTTTTATGAAATGTGCAATTCATTAAAACTCGGATATTGTACTCCACAACAAAATGTAGACTATACTGATACTGTTTAGTTTAAAAAAAAAAAAAAAAAAAAAAAAACCAACACCCCATTCACGAAAAAAAAATAAAAAAAAAAAAAAAAAAAATACCGCTCACACGCATCAATTTTTAGCTCCTCTCCTGAGAACCGCTTAATTAATTTTTAGCAGCCTAAACCAAAAAAAATCGGCTTTGGTGTGTAACTTCTAAATCGTTCATTATAGACTGAACGGAAACCGGTTAAGAATATTCGGAAGAACATCTGTATCAAGAAATGTTCCGTTCAGCTTTTGTAAAAATTCAAGATTCAAAATGGGGTAAAAAAAATTATGGCAGTTACGGCCAAACACATTGTTTTAAAAGAAAACAAAGTGTTTGGCCGTAACTTTTTTTTTTTGACACCGCGTTGGGCCGCCATCTTGAATTGGTGTCGCTGGCAGTACACAATGTGTTTGTGGAATGGCACAATCTTGGTGGTGTTCGTCGCCAATTCCATCTTCCGCATGACTTAGCGCGTCAGTTGGGTAATGAGTCTTTCCTCCTGTCGGGGGTTTTAAAATTGTGTCAGGAGGCACAGATATACGATAAAATCTAGAACTGGCGTTTGCTTAACATCTCTGCAATGCATGGTGCAGTGCAGTGGTGTAGAGGTAAACAAAATAGTGGCGGAGCTATGGTTAGGAAATGGGGGAGGTGGGAGGGGGGGGGGTAGGCGGTCATTTGCAGCTCCCAAACAGCCCACGCACGCGTTTGCCTTGAACGGCTTAAAGTCGGAAATAAATAAATTGAAAGGTGCTTCCTTCAGTTTTACTTATTGTTGATTTCCCTGTTTAACAGTTTTGCTACATCCTGTCAAACATACATATTAACATTGAAAACGCTGTTCAATTTTCCTTGGGGTACGAACAAAATAGCAGATTATAGGTAGACATAAAAGTAAACAAGACAGTAGAGCAAATCGAAAAAAAATTGGTGATGGCAGCTCGCAAATACAATAGACACTGTATCGATTCTATAAATAAGTAAATTAAGATAAATGCAGCATAAGCCTGGTCTTGTCGAAAATAAGTGCCGGAGTGCCGCACCTGTGCGCTCCTGCACGACTGCACCACTGGTGCAGTGGCAAACCGTCCTTCTGCTGTGACTGAGGTTGGTGCTAACATGGAGGTTAAGAGATAGTGTGATAGTATGATAGTACTATGACAGTATACAAGTCCATGGTGCTAATTACCTAGCTTGTAAAGTTGCCATCTCTTGCTTGCTGACTTGACCGTAATTACCTAATGACTATAATTAGGGCTAATTACGTCGTTCTGTTCGAACGCTTCAAAGAAACATTTGCCAAGTGTGGTATGCGGGCCTTTAGCTACAATTTCCACGTGCGAGACACGCGCGTTCCTTTTACGGAAAGTGTTTCCATATTGTAGCGGCAACGAGCCCTTATAATGAAGATGGTTTGGCGCGAAAAGAGGTCTTTCCCAACAAGAACGCAACAAGGACAGAACTCTATGCACGAACTGTCTTGTTGGACAATTTTTCGATTCATGTGCGGATTGTTAAATGTTTATTTTTTGTAAATTGCGTTATGTCTAAGGAGGAAGTAAAGACGTTTGAATTTAACAAGTCTGCAGTGAACCCTTGAAATTACATTGGTGGCAGCGGTGTAGCCATACTTTCACGTCGAGGAAGCAGCTGGAGTTCATGTCGATTTGTTCGAGTTTCAACGGTCAGGGTGCTGCCTTTGAATCTGCATTGGCAGTGGTGAAGCAAATTGCGTCTGCATCAAGTGTAAAGTAAATACATTGGTGACAGCGGTCAAGCTGGGCTTACTCGTCGAAGAAACCAGCAGTTTTGGCTTACATTCGGACTTTCACGTTAAAGGGACACAGCTGCATCGAAAGTCGGCGGTAATGTCAACTTAGATGGTAGTGGTGAGCTTCTCCAACTCAATGGGTTCACTTTCCATGGCAGAATTTCGACTTTGGCGGCAACCAGCGTGGGAGGAAGATTAAAGGGGCTTCCTGCTGTTCAAGAAAGACGAGTCAAGAGACGGAAAAGCTGAGCTGGCAGACAAGATTGCGACTGGAAGAGGGACGGAGAACATTCCTATCAGCGAGAGTGGGTGGTAATGCTGCACTTCGTCGTGTGAGAAAGAAAATTTCGGCGAATTCCGGTAATAGAAGAAGCGAAATAGAGTTTGAAGTCATCGTCAGTGCAAGCCTGGGTTCGTCAGTTTGGATGTAATAATAATAATAATAATATAATAATAACATAATTTACCACCGGTAAGTGGAAGGAGGTCGGAAGGGTTGGGGAACCACTTACACCGTTCCTGACAAGTTATGGTTTTAACGAAAGAACAAAAGAGTTAGGGATAAGCCGGAAGTGGTCGCTTAAGAAATCTGTGCAATGGTTCAGATTCCAACATTCTACGGAAAGCCGGAATTGTTGTTGCATTCACAGTGCTGGCCCGCAGAGCATTCCAAATTGGGACAATTCGAACTGCGAAGAAGTTCCGGCGACAGTCAAGACGAGAGGCCGGAACAGTAAGTTTCCAGTTGTGCCCCCGTGTGCTTATAGGACAATCAGGGAAATCAAAGAATGGAAGATCTACAGATATCAAATTATGGAGGATTTTAAATGTCAATATTAAGTCAAATCTAATTCTTCTCAGCTCCAAAAGTTCCAGATCAAGCTTTTTAAGTCTGTCCCGGTAGGCAACGTCACGCATACCCAGGAGGCCCTTCGTAAATCTACGCTGCACGGCTTCAATCAGATCAATATCCCGTGCTAAATATGGCGACCAAACCGGGGTGGCATATTCCAGAAGCGGTCGCACAAAAACTTTAAAAGCCCACACCTTGGTTTGAACATTACCGGATGTGAAGCACTTATTAACGATGGCTGAGCGACGATATGCCGATGCACAGACCTTCTGGCAGTGAAGGGTTTGTTTCAAGTTATTGGTAAAACAAATCCCAAGATCACGCACTTCCGTTATGGAAGGTAGCATCACATGCTCCAAAAAATACCTGGAGCAGTTATTATTTTTACCCACATGAAAAGTGAGACATTTGTGGATAGAAAGGGGCAGCTGCCAGATCTTGGACCAGTCAGTCACGTTCCGAATTTGAGCCTCAAGTTCAGGAATGCAACCACCGGTAAAATTTTCGCCTCCAATTTTAAGATCATCAGCGAACTTGAAACCAAAAATGTTGTTATCGTTGAATGTTAAGTCGTTTAGGTAAATAACGAAGAGAAGTGGTCCCAGGACAGACCCCTGTGGAACGCCACATGGAACCCGTACCCAGGAAGAAACAGTATTTTCTATTACTACTCTTTGTACCCTGTTATGTAGAAAGGCCGTTATCCAGATAAGTAAGTCTCCTTTGATACCACAACCCTCGAGTTTGAGAAGAAGCTTTCGATGAACAACCGATTCGAAGGCTTTCTTGAAATCAAAATAAATATTATCAGAAGGAACACCAACATCAAGCGCACTTGTCCAGCGATCGAGGACCATTAACAATTGGTGGGTAGCAGACCTATTCGGTAAGAAACCAAATTGATCATGTTTAACAATGGAGTGTTCATTTAAAAATTTAGTAATTGTATCACGGATGATTGATTCCATCACTTTACATGCCACACAAGTGAGTGCAATTGGCCTGTAGTTAGCTGGATCGGAGGAGGAACCTTTCTTAAAAACAGGTACCACGTTAGCTGTTTTCCAAATAGCCGGCAGTGTGCCTTGAACAAAAGAAAGCGAGCAAAGCTTCGAGAGAGGATAGCTGATTTCATAGACTAGCTGTTTCAAAAGAAAAGCTGAAAAGCTGTCCGGACCACAGGATTTACTTGGTTTAAGTTTATTAATTGCCGAAGCAATTGCAATTTCAGGAAAAGCCACTGTGGAGCATGGAAAGATATTACTAGATGATTGACGTGCTGGAAGAAGTAGGTTTCCGTCATCCGCAATGGTGTTCGAAGCAAAGGTTTCACTGAAGGCCTCCGCTTTATCCAAGTTGTCAGTTAAGAAGTTATTTCCTATTTTCAGTGGTGGAAGCGCTCTTGATGCTGAGTTCTTATTTCGGTAAAGTTTGAACAAAGATGCTGGGTTCCCCTCACGGATTACAGCTTCTTCCTGTGATTGATACCATAGCTCGGTAGAATTTGAGTAGAGCTTGCGTGCGTTATTATAGGCAAGTAGTGTTGATGGGTCTGGGTTTACTTTAAGCCTTTTCCACAGCTTAAGCTTTTTGATGCCCAATTTAACAATATGTTGTGGAAAAACCACAAGTTTCCGCTGTTTCCCAAGTGGGCTTTCACTACATAGCTCAATGTGCCCAGCTAGCAATGAGTGGAAGCAAATCCACGCTTGTTCTATGTTTGGATGGTTCACGAAAATTAAATTGTCCCAATCCAATTGTCTCATGGACGATTTTAATAGGTCGAAATTGATCTTCCCCTTAGCTTTGGCAGCAGATGATCCGGGCGACTTACCAGAGCCTGTCTGGGACAGATTTAAAGAGAAATTCACAACACAGTGGTCGCTACTACCGAAATGGTCTCCAACATTTAGGTCAAAAACGAGCCTATCATCATGTGTGAAAACCAAATCAAGTATATTATTTCCCCTGGTTGGAGTGTCCACCAGTTGCTGTAGGCCGAGCGGAGCAATTGAATCAAGAAAAATTTCGTGGTGACTGTCGCCGGCGCAATTTCGAACCCAATCAACAGTTGAGAGATTGAAATCCCCTAACAGAATATTAGAGTGGCCATGGTTCATGGACCGTTTGATGAAAGAACACAGGTTTAAAATTTCACTGTCAATGTGGCTATTTGGTAAATAACATAAAATAAAAGTAATTTTGTTGCGTGGCAGTGCAACCACGATACCTTCCTCCGCTGAGGCAACCTCAAGAACAACCAATGGGATCTCGACACGATGTATGATCAATAAACCCCCTCCCCGACTGCCACGATCCCGTCTGATCACGGAAAATTTACGAGTATCAACAATCATAGCATCGGTGAAATTAGGTGTAAGCCATGACTCCACAATGAAAATTACATCATGTAAGTCCCGCTGCACTAATTCAGCAAGACACCCGATGTTACAAATAATACTTCGGGCATTGAACAATATACAGACGAGGCACTCATCACATTGGGCTGAGGCAGAATCAACGATGGGGGTATCCCCAATTACATGCTGAGGTTTTCCAAGGGTGTGTGGGTTTTTAACAATTCAAGTTGTAAAGCATATTTTCCCCTGGCAGTAAGGTGGGTCAGGTCTCTCGCCATAAGGGTGTGGTCAGCACAAATGTATTTGTCAATGGAAACAAAGGAGTAGTTTCTTGAAACACACATTTGGCGCAGAATTGAATTTGTGTGGATGACTTTCTTGTCGAGTTCTCGATGTTGTAATCCAAGTCTAGGGAACAACCCAATGATGGAGATTCGGGCGTTCGGGAATTTGGTAACAATGGATGCAGCAAAGTCGTGTATGTGCAGGGCAATTCTGTTTGGTGAGTCCTCAGTTAAGCTGTTTGAACCTACACAGATTATGAATGAACCATTTGCGTCGGCGTGTAATAGGAACTGTTGTAGTTTTGATGGTAGTTCACTTGCTTTGAGACCGGGGTAAGTCCAGGTTTTTGAATTTGGGTGGCAACTTCCTCTCAGGTTGCGTACATGGGAGTCACCAATTATATTTGTTTGGCAAGTCCATTTCGATTCCAGCATTTTAAACAGTTCTGGTCGGGTTTCGGTGGCATTTGATGCACTTTGGTTGCAGTTGTCGTGACCACTTACAACCTTATTTCTGTTGTTGTTTTTCAAGTTGCACAAAGATGACACATTTGGTAGGCAGTTAGACAATTCATTATTGCCACCAGATCCCGATTGAGGTGCGCTCAGACACACTGGTTCTTTTCCATGAGCAGAATTTTTTTTTGTTTGTTTTTTCTTGTGCCGGACCGTAATGTTTCTGTGGAGTGAAGGTGTCTTGGGAGGAAGTGCTGCATTATCCACAGTTTGAGATCTTTCATCGCGGTCAAGGTGGGCAGAAATAATCTCTAGGCTACCTCCAACAGAAGATTTCAACTTTACCTTAAGATTACAGCCACCTGGTGGCTGAAATTCCAGCAAGTTGCTTTGACCCGGATCATTTTGCCTTTCCAGTGTGAGGGCCTTAACTTCCTCCAATTTGCACTGTAAAACACTGTCAATTTCTGCCATTCTGGCCTCGAGCTTCAGGAAGAGGGACTCAGCGTGTTCCTCCAGCGTCTGTTGTTGTTTCTTAAAAAAGTTCGTGGTCCACCTCTCAAACATGTTTCTAAAATCCTCAAAGCGTGACTCTAGCACCTTAGTTATTTGTTGCGGAATCGAGGTCATCTTTGAATTTATTTCACACATGTCAACATCTTTCTCGAGGGTAAATTCTTCGAGACGGTTTAATAATTTGGAGGAAAGATTGTGAAGATCCGGTAAAATTGGCGAATCATAGTTCATTCCAGCGTGATTGTGTGAATGCACCAATGGTGTACTCTTGCATGGACGAATGTTGTAGGGTGTTGTTTCCATGGTGTCGTAATATAAAGTGCGCCGTCTGCCTTCCCGTGTTGGGGGGTCGGACTCTGGGTTTCGTTTCTGTCTCGTCTTTCTTTCCTCGTATTGGTAAAGAAATTTGTCCATTTTTTGAGAGTAAACGAGAAAACTATAATCGCGAAAACCTCAAAAGCCCCTGCACAAAATAGCGGTCAAAAAATATTTTCACCCATTGTCCCAATACACCTCCGTAGTTTTAAGTCGGCTAAATGTAGCGAAATGTAGAAGTCAAGATGCCCAACAAAGGCTTCCGTAGAAAGCCAAAGAGCCAGTGAATCGTAGAAGTCGTCTTGGCAGCGTCTCCACAACGCGGCAACAGGTGAGCTGTGGCAAACTTTTTTTACACCTTGGTATATTAGGGCGTTTGGGAAAAAAGTGTTGTTAAAGCTTGCGGGAACTGTTGTGCGTGTTGGTGCTATTTTTTTGATTGTTGGTTGCTTAGGTAATTAAGTAATTTTACAATGGAGTTGCTTAGTGATAAAACTGTGGTTGAATTGAAAGCTGTGTGCGAGGAATTAGGGTTGCATGCGCCTAAGCGAAAAAGTGAAATTCTGGGTTTGTTTAAAGGTGGGTTGGAGGGAGAAACTTTGTTGGTGGATGATCTCGCAGAAGCAGTTAAAACTGTAGAGGAGGCTAAAAGGCTAATAAATGAAGAAAAAGAGAGGGAATTACAAGAGAAACAGGAAGGAAAAGGCAGGAAAAACAAGATGAAAAGGAAAGGCGAATTTTAGAGGCTGAATTAGAGAAGGAAAGGTTAAGTGTAAGAAAAGAAGAATTAAAAAGGGAGGAGGCTCTCAGAGAAAGGGAGGACGAATTAGCAAGGGAAAAATTAGCAAGGGAAAAAGAATTAAGAGAGAAGGAGGACGAATTAGCAAGGGAAAAATTAGCAAGGGAAAAAGAATTAAGAGAGAGGGAGGACGAAATTGAAAGAGAAAAATTTGCAAGGGAGGCAGAGCTAGAACGAGAGAGGTGGGAACGGGAAGATAGATTAACGAGGGAGAAACAGGAGCATGAGCTGCGTATAAATGAGAATGCTAGGCAGCATAATGGTGAAATGCAGGCAAGAGAGTTGTCCTTTAAGCAAGAACAATTGAAGGTAAAAACAGAGTCTGTACAACAAGAAAAACGTTATGACATGTCGAAGTTGTGCCAACCCTTCAGGGAGAAGGAAGACAACATATTAGTTTTCTTGTCTGGTTTTACTAGAATTTGTGATAGGATGGGCTTTAACAAAGAAGAGTGGCCTTTCAGATTGTTATCTTTGTTAACAGGGAAAGCGCGGGAAACACTCATGCGTCTTTCTGATGATGACTTTGCAAGGTTTGATCTGTGTGTTAAAGCTCTTAAAGTAAGATTTAATGTTACAGAGCAGTGTTTACATAACGAGTTTAGGTCAGCAAAAAAAAACTGATAAACAAACGTACTTAGATTTTGCTCACACTTTGACAACACTGGGTACTGAATGGGTTAAGGAACTTGATTGTGGGGATTCTTTCCGAAAATTGTTCCAGCAGGTGTTAATAGAGGACTTTTTGAATAAGGTACCAAGTCCGATAAGAGTATGGCTTATTGATAAGGGTAAACAAGAGGCTGTTTTGAACTTAGCTTCGCTTGCAGACGATTACTGCGCTAATCGCCAAGAAGCAGTTCTAAGACAGGGGAGTGGTTCTGACAATGGAAAAGGCGGACCACAGGGCGGCAATAATTAGGAGGTAACAATGGTAATGGTTATGGCAGGTATCGGAATGGTAATGGTTATCAAGGTAGTCAAGGTAACAGAAACAATGGAGGCAACCAAGGGAATGGTACTAGTAACTATGGGAACAGTAACAATGGTAATGGTAACAATAGCAATAGTACTAGAAATGGTTCAGGTAATAATGGTACGAGCAATGGTACTACGGCTTCGGCTTACAATGCGCAAGCAAGGCCGCAAGCTAGCGACAATAATCAGTCTAGTAGGAGAGCGCCTTTAAAGGCGGACGAGCCACGTAAGTGCTACATTTGTAGCTCGAGCTCGCATTTGAAAAGGGATTGTCCCAACAATGGTACCAAAGCCTCAGTGGGAAATGTATGTACTCAATTGTCTATTGTACATAGTGGAAAGGAGGTTAGCTCTTTTAAAGGTAAAAGTGGTACACACTCGGTGGAAAGCCACTTATGTAAGAAATGTACAATTAATGGAAAACCTGGTAGGTATTTGCTGGATACAGGTGCATTTATGGATGTGGTTTCAAGTAAAATAGTAGAGCCTAGTTCGTTCACAGAGAAACGAGTTGTTTTGTCGTCAGTTGTAAGTCAAAACGTGACAGACTTTCCTGTGGGAAAGGTAAAGTTGGCTACAGAAGATGGCTACATTATGCTGGAATGCGGTGTGTCGCCATTTTTTAAGGACGAAACGTACGACTTTCTGCTTAGCCAAAAGTCTTACGAGAATCTACAGAAAATTAAAACAAAGGTAAACAACACACGGAATGCGATAGCTAGGTCGAAAACAGGTATCAATGGAAAGAAAAGTAACGAAAAACAAGCTGAAGATCAATTTATTGATGGTGCCGTATTGGATGATCTTTTTAAAGTTGAAGATGAAGAAACGGAGGAAAGTGTTAGAAATGTTGCAAGTGAAAATAAGGTAATTGCTGAAATTAGTGTCACGGTCGAAGATAATGGGCTTGCACAAAATGATACAGTTGTCCAGTCACAACACGTTTTAGTCAATAAACAAGCTAGTGTTATGGCCGACTCTGTAAAGATTATGGAAATTAGTAAAAAGGTTGTAAGGAATGGAAATGTAGGTTTGTTGGCAGCAGGAATTCAAGACTTGTTAGCTGTTAAAGCTGAAGTTTTAAAGCAAGGGCAGGTGCTTGATCCTGGGTTGGAGGGATGTCGAGTGGCAGCTGACATTGACGGTACATCGTTTTTTTGGAAGGATGATGTCTTAAGTAGCAAATGGTCGGCAGCAAATGGCACCAAGACGGGTGACCAGGTAGTGGTATCTAAAATGCTTACGGAGCAACTGGTAAGTAGGGCACATGCTATTGCCTATTTTAGGCACATGGCCACGGAAACGAACATTGCCAGGTTGCAAGAAGTATTGTATGGGCCAAGAATGTGTGCACAATGTAAGAATTGGATAGAGTGGTGTGAAATCTGTAAGAAATATAGAAAAAAGGTGTGAGGAAGGGAGAGGACGAATTGATTTTAGTTCCGGTTGTGGCAGAGCCTTTCATTAAGGTGGAAGTAGATTTCGTAAAGCCTTTCAAAGTGACGTCTGACGGAAATACGCATGTCTTAAAGGTTCGAGATAGGGCGACCAGGTATCCTGAAGCAGTGGCTGTCAGGGAGGCTAACTCACACACGGTCGTAAATGAAAGCTTAGCGATTGATTCAAAGATTGGGTTCTCTGTGGAACTCCAATTGAATCTTGGGAAACCGTTGGTTCCTGAACGGTCAGCTTGTTTCTTGGAGGAGTGTTAAATCGGCCTTGTAAATGGTAAACCTTATCATTCAGAGTCTCAGGCTGTAGAAAGGTTGCACGGTACGAGGGAAAACTGGAGCAGGGCTTTGGATTTGGATTTGGAGGGAATGATGTTTTAGCACCAGCTAAGTTTACAAGTACGTCTACTTTTTGTGAGACGGCAAACTTCACTCCAGCGGAGTTAGTTCACGGAAGTAAGGTGAGGTTAAAGAGGGAAATCGCAGATGGAAAGAGGGAAAGATGGAAAGATGAGTTTGCACAGGTTACTACTAGTAATGAGGTTGGAGTCAATGTCATGGTAGTGGAAGGAGGGAATGGAGTGAAAGGTAAAGAATTGTACAGGCGATCTCAGGTATGGGATTCAGGAGGGAAACCTGGGAATGTCACGAGCAGACAAGTAAACGAGGAAGCTATTAGTGGCCCTCTGTCTGCAAGGGTAAAGCAAAAGTGTAGGTGTCTAGTTGTAGTGAAAGTGGAAGCAAAATCTGCTTTACTGGTTATAAACACGAAGAAAAAAGTCAAGTCTAGGTTAGGATTGACTGGTGATGGCTTGCACATGTTAAATAACTATGCAAAGTTGGTATTGCCTTTGGCTGTCAGTGTCAACAAAGGGGCACCAGACAAAGTGGGAGGGGGCAGTTGCTGCGGGAAAGTTTTTCACGATCTGCAGTGGGTGCTTGCTTCTCCCAAGGTGTTGTTGCATTCTGTATCTGACGAAGTTTTCTTGTTGTTGTTAACATGCAAGGTTTACAGTGTTATTGTTAGCATTGTTTGGATATGTGTTGCATGTTTACTTTTTTGCTGGGGAAAGGGGGACAAACGCCCTAATGCTGAGTGTAGGGGGGTTTGCCATGGCAAAAATGTGTTTTCTCCAGTGGTGAACAGTACTTTTGAGTTGGATCCAGGGAGGTGGATTGTTGTGTGTGGTATTTTGTGGTATGGTGTGTTTAGGGTGGCAAGAGAAGTGATGGAGCGAAAAGAAAGTTTTTTTTAAAGGCTTTCTTGTGGCGTGTTGTAAGCATAAGTGGATGGATTGCTCGTTAAAGAGAGAGTTTCCTGAGTGCTGCAGAGTGTAAAATTGGTGTGTCGTATTTGGTGTGTCAGTGGGGCCGTTTGGTATTGAGATGGTCCTGTTGCCGTGTTGTGGATGTGGAGTGGTGTTGTGGAGTGCAGTGGTGTGTGGCAATGTGCAGAAGAGTGCGCCGGTGTGCAGCAGTGTGCTGAGGTGGAAGTGTGCATAATGTGTTGCGCAGTGTTGGTGTTGGTGCAGTGCAGCCGAAGTGCAGTGATGTGTTTGTGCTCAGAGGGTTGGAGATCGATCTTTGCCTTCTGTACAGCGTTCCTGTGATATGCATCACTAGTGGCCTGCACTTACCGTGATTTGTTGTGGACGAATCACAGCGTTGGGTTGGAGGTGTAAAGTTGCCATCTCTTGCTTGCTGACTTGACCGTAATCACCTAATGACTATAATTAGGGCTAATTACGTCGTTCTGTTCGAACGCTTCAAAGAAACATTTGCCAAGTGTGGTATGCGGCCTTTAGCTACAATTTCCACGTGCGAGACACGTGCGTTCCTTTTACGGAAAGTGTTTCCATATTGTAGCGGCAACGAGCCCTTATAATGAAGATGGTTTGGCGCTAAAAGAGGTCTTTCCCAACAAGAACGCAACAAGGACAGAACTCTATGCACGAACTGTCTTGTTGGACAATTTCTCAATTCATGTGCGGATTGTTAAATGTTTATTTTTGTAAATTGCGTTATGTTTAAGGAGGAAGTAAAGAAGTTTGAATTTAACAAGTCTGCAGTGAACTCTTGAAATTACAAGCTGTCAGTGCACCGTAATGCCTTAAACCCCTCTTCCCCCCCCCCCCCCAAAAAAAAAAAAAACCAAAAACAAACCATGAATCGATTAGAATTAAATTTGGCAGGAATCATCTCTGAAATGCGGATCAACATCATTTCTACTTGATTTTACGTAAGGTGATAAAATAACAAAATGGTGGCATACAATGACATTCATGAACTAGTTTATGGCATTTAACTTCTGAATAGTTCAGAAGATTGGGCACAAACTGATAACGAATATTCAGAGTAACATATTCGTCTAGAAAGGCCCTATTCAACTTTTATGAAAATTTAAGATGGTAAGAATGATGGAGATTCAAAATGGTGCCCAATAAATGGTTTCTGGCAGTTACAGCCACACACGTATCAATTTGGAAGAAATTTGTTAGGAATATTCTTTGACATACTACTGAATGACGTGTGTACTTTATTTTATACCAGTTTATAAAAATCCTAAGGCACCCATATACATTTTTAATTTAAAAATTAAAATTTGGTATAGGAATAATATTTTGACATACGACTGAACAAAGTAAGTAAGTTTTTCCAGGTGGAGTGGTTGAGTGAGGTCACCGGTTCACAGACGTACTAGTAGTAACTGTTAAGGAACTAACAATGTAGGACATACTTTATAAAAGTTTTGCTGCAGATAAATGTACCAACTTCAAGTAGTTAAAGAATTTGGCCTATTTGATTGTAACGTTTATGATTATTTGTGTTTTTTTTAATGTAGATCTGCGTTTTTTTTTTCAATTTTACTAACACAAGATCGACTAGGGGACACTCTATCATTATAAACAGGATAGAAAGCCAATTGGGCTCGATAAGTGTTAAATAAATACGGATGCAAACCTAGGTCCAAAAGGCAACGTAAATAGGTTTGCATCCGTATTTATTTGACACTCTATCAGCAAGGTATTCCTGGCATCGACGTGCATATCAATGAAGCCGGTGGCAACATAAAGAAACTCAGCCCTAATTTCAACAATAAAAAGTTAAAAAAAAAATGCATTTAAAAACAACTAAAAGATAAACCCGACTTTTGGGGATTTAACTTTGACCTAGCTTGGATGCAAGTTTTTTTTTTCTTTCTTCAAAACATAATCAACGGGAATCTAGAAGCGCGCTAGAATAATAATCCACAAACAAACAAAACAACCAAAAGGGGTGATATCATACAAAAAACCCGCAAGGATAAAGGGACCATCACGTTTTTTCTATAGAAAGTAGTGATATCACAGCCAAAGTGGCTGCCACCCAGTTTTCCGTCCCAACCCTGATCACTCAATCTTAACTGACAGCTCGGTGTTCTCAGTTAAGGTTAAGTGATCACGGTTCGAACCACAAACTTGGTGGTAACCATTTTAGCTCTGATATCACTAATGTCTATGGCAAAAACTTGATGTCTCTTTACCCTTATGGAGGTTTGTATGATTTAAATTACTCCGGTTATTTAAACCATCCTGACTGATATCTATGCGTCCAATCAGGACGGTTTAACCTAGTTCTCCAAGGCAACGTGCTCTTGAAATGTTGGAGCGAAGTGCTCGAGAACAGCAACAGTAACCATTTCCGCTTACCCTCCACAGGTATAACCAACTACTTCCGGTTACCATTCCTCTCGGAGTGTTCGCTCCCAAGCATTTTATGCCAGGGGCGAACCTTCTCTACGTTGTAAAGAGATTCCCATTGATTTAAACGTGAAACACAGTATAGGTCATTGTTCGTCGGCACCATGACCGATCTTGAATTTTTTTTTAGCTTAAAACAATACCCTCACGCGTCCCTCTCACCGTGCAAAGTTTCATCCAGTTCGGTCAAGCCGTCGCGGAAAAGATAGATGGCAACGAAATGCACATTTCCGGTGAGAATGGAGAATCGGAGTAATTTAAGTGCCCGTTAGTCACTTTTTGAAGAAGAAAAAGTCACAGAAAATTTTCATCCAATCCTGATCGGTGTTAAATGATCAAGAGTCAGTTTTACCAGCTTTTTTAATGCATTTTTTTTTTTTTACTTTTTATTGTTGAAATTAGGGCCGAAATTATTGTTGTTACCAGCCTCACTGATGTGTGCTTCTATGCCAAGGGATGTATCCAAGTAAAGCAATTCTACAATTAGTTCAATGGTTTGTTTTTCATTCTTTCTACTAAGAAGATAATTCGCAAAAAAAAACTTAATATATCGTGCTCCTGAAACTCGTTGCTCAACTATCTAATATAAAAAAAAATTACAGGCAACCTCCAATGTTCAATAATTAGAACCACAGGATGTAGCCGTAGTTTTCGTTGTTTGTATACAAGCGTAAAGTGTGAATTTTCTGGCCTGTGAAGCACTTTGTTAATAACCTTCGGGATTACCGAAACACAGTACAGTGGCCATATGATTTGTCAAGAGTTGGTGTAGAATCTGGAACTGCGCAGGAAATCAGCAGATCTGATTCTGACATTTAAGATCATTCGTGGTTTATTAACTGTAGACCTACGTTTTTTCGATTTTACTAATGCAAGATCGACTAGGGCATTGGTTTTCAACCTATGGGTCGCGACCCCAAATGGGGTCGCGGGCGGCCTATCGGGGGTCGCGATACATAAGCAGGAACAAAAATTATTTTACTTTTTTTAAAATCCCTGAATTCCCTGAAATCTTTATCTAGACACACGCTAGTGTGTCGCTGCCAAGTAACAGTAGATCATCCCATTGTAGACATCCGGCGATTGTTAAAAATTGATTGTTAATGATAAAAAGGCGGCTCACTAGCAGACATGGTTCTGTTAACTGTAAGCAACTGAAAGCATATTTTGGCATGTTGAGTATCTAGACACACGCTAGTGTGTCGCCGCCACGTAACAGTAGATCATCCCATTGTAGACATCCGATTGTTAAAAATTGATTGTTAATGATAAAAAGGCGGCTTACTAGCAGACATGTGTCTGTTAACTGTAAGCAACTGAAAGCATATTTTGGCATGTTGAGGATAAAGCCCAATGCGACAGAAATGTTTCAAATTGTGGAAAATGTAAGGGGAAGGGTCAGAGATTAAGAAAAACTAAAATTTAAAGGATGAGTGTCCACCAATCATAGAGAAAAAGATGCGTGAATAACGTTGTTTTTATGTTACTGTCTAGTTAGCTAGCTAATAAGATTTTTCCCATGTTAAATCCCATAGACTTTTTGCTCATGGCTAGCGCAAAATTGCGAAGGCCTACGTACCTGAATTTTTGCACACGGATGCTTGGTGATCGGAGGATGGTCCTTTTTTTGGTTTGGGGGTTGTAGGGGTCAGGACAAATGCGTGTGAGGGTTTTGAAATTTGCCACCGGCGAATTTAAATTTCGTTTCTTTTCCAAGTTGCAACCAAAGATTTTAAGCAACAATGGCTTGAACAATCAAAACTGGTACTTAGATTTATTGTAAAAGCCTGGACGAACTAAAAACTGAACTGTAACGAAGGACAAAATAAAGAAACATTAACGTTGCCGCGGATTGAGTAAGAATAAAGGGATGCACGTTAGGTGATGGTTACGCAACAATACGAGCATACACGAGCTAAGGGTTTTTTTTGTTAATAACCCAAAAAACAAAATGCTTCGCGCTCTGCTGTGTTAGTAACAGAGACCTTCGGGGGTTTCTGTAAGACTAAATGTGAACGAAATCTTGAAAAATTAAGGGGAAGTTGCAGGGATAAACAAAACAACTGATGGGGATGCGCTGATTGAGTGAGCGAATCGAACGAAATCAGCGATTGTTAGTCAGTGTGTGGAAAAATGAGATTGAAGCATCCTAAACAGACGGTGTAACCTTATGTACGTTCACAGTCCTATGAAAGTTGTGATATCCACCCAAAACCAAAACTGGTAGAAAAGCCCGCCAAGTTTCCAAAACGGTCGGCCTTTGAAGGTAGTGATATCATTCCACCAAGGAAAGGCCGCCAAGGTTAATCCTATTAGCCAAGTTAATCGCACCGAATAATACTTTGGACGTTAAATGAAAACTTGAAGATTGCTACCGCTAGTAGCAATCTTCTAGTTTTCATTTAACTTTCGAACTATTAGTATGTGCGATTAACTTGGCTAATAGGATTAACCTTTAGCCTAATAGTATTATTATCTACCAGTTTTGGTTTTGGGTGGATAATAATATCGGAGACCGGCTAAAAGGAAAAGGAAAGCCTAAAGGAAAACCACTTCTCCCCTCCTCGTGCCGGCATTGAAAATGCACTCTCCCACTCTACCTGCAGATAAAAAGGAGCCAGGCATGAGTAGTCGATCAATCTGACAAGTCATCGGGAAGAGTGCCGGGAAAATGTCCCAGGAAATGTGACCGGCTCCGTGCTTTCCTCTAGTCATTAATAAAATTAATTAATTGTAAAGTACTTTTATCTTTTCTAAAATCTGATTCTGATTATAATCTCTCCATTTTAACAACTAATCTTAAAAACAACTTTGTGGGCGTGACGAGGGCTATTTTTTTTTTAATGAGCAAATGACGTTTCAAATGCTTAAAACGCAAAAAAAGCATTGGCTTTCCAGGGCTCTGCCCAGGACCCTGCTGGGGAAACTCACAACGTTCCCTGAGACCCCCACCTTGTGAAACCGACGAGCGAAGGAATTTACTGGGGGGGTTCGCGGAAAAACAATTTTTTTGGGAGGGGAGAGTCGCGGTTTCAAAAAGGTTGGGAACTACTGGACTAGGGGACACATCTTTCAGTTAGGTATTTCATTCATTAGAAATGCAAACAATGCTTCTTAAGAGAAAAAAGTCATTCCCACATGGAATTTACACAACTGGATGAATTATGATGTATCGGTTTGTATTGTTGCTGGTTTCAGGGCTCTACTACAAAGTTCCATTTAAGAAATCTTTAAGGCGACCAGAATTTACATCCACCAATTTGAGCTGCCTTTTCTTACCAAACAGCTGGATTATTAGGATAGGACTGGTGTTACTGTATAACCCCCTTCCAGTTCCTTAATTATGACACCTTGCGATAAAACATTGTTATTGTAAATGGGGAATGTGGAGCTGCAGACGATAAAGAAATCCTATATTTCTTCAATGTCCTGAAGAGCTGCAATACCCTGAACGTGGTTAATGGTGAACTGGTGGAGAGCTTGAATGTCAGGACATGAGGACATCTTGCTCCATCTGCCAAGTTCTATAAGTCAAGTGTTGACGACACCATCAAGCAGGGTGTCCCAGCGAACAAACACTACATTACAGGTTACAACCAATACGTTGCATGGACGTTCCATCATCCTCCAGGAACACCTGTTACAGCGAGTGGCTATGAGCTAGGGTTAAGATTCCCACATCTCTACATGCCTGGTGTTTGTGGGCATGCCCTGGAAAGGACTAAGGCCATGATAGATCGCTGCAAGATCATGGAACATGGCAGGCATGTTCCCACGCCATACATGGCGAACACAAACATTTGAATCAGGTGTTGTTTGATATTGGTTGGTGTAAAACTTAAGCAATGCAGCCCCATGTTGCCCAAAAGGTACACTTCGGAGTGAATTTTTAAAAGTTATTCATCATCAGTCAAGTCTTTAGTGAGGATTATTCCCAGATACCTAAATCTGTCTACACCAGACGAGATTAACTCCATCAAGAATCAAGGGCATAACATTGCAGCTTTCTACTAGTGTCCCGAAGATCATAACCACCGATTCGGTGTGCTTTTATTTGGTTTGGTCTCGTTTTTTTTTTTGTTTCATTAAAATCTTCTGATTAACACTGTCAAAATCGCAAATGAAGCTTATTAAAATGGTCTTATTATGCTGAATGAAAAGTTGCGTTGTGCCACATTCACTGTGTTTATTGCTGCATCTTCTTGTTTTCACAACATTGTTGCCACTGCTAAAATTCCAAAAATCTTCTAAATAGTGTTTTTTTTACAGTAAAAATTCTTTTTGTTGCAAATCTTGGTTTAGATTGAACTCCGCCGTTGGAGGTGTTACCCATGTCTCAGTTGGGGTTGGATATGAAGATATTATTAATGTTGCTGTACCGCTGTTATGTACTGTTGTTATTGTGTGCGCAGCGTATCTTAAGTCCTGCAGGTATTTTATGAGCGGCTACGTCTTCCTGGAGGGAGCGGCTTTAATCGATGGCCGACATTGTTTTTGTAACCATTTAGGATATCAACAAGGCACTCTGCTACCAAAAATATACAATCGATTATCTGTGTTCGTTTTGGGGCGAACTCAAGATAGGCCGCGGACACTATAGTTTTTGCTTTCGTGCTGATTGATTGTTGTGCATCAGGGTCTTGTACACCAACACGTATTTATGGACTTGGCATTTTTGTAGCTCAATAAATTGGCACTTGGTAATCAACAGCCATGCTGAACGTATCTTTGCCCTTTATCTTTGCATTGTTGTAATGGCGCCATTTTGTTTTACAGATGATTCCTTCAAGGTCCAATACTGAAGTCAGTCTTTGCGACAAATACCAAGATGTTGTTACACAAGTAAAATTGAGAAACGAGCACCAAAAATAGTTCACGAAAAGGCAAGCCAAATGGTGCACAAGCATACACTACTGAAACTAATGAAACCATTCTGAAACGTCGCTTTTTAGTGCACCATTTGGCTTGCCTTTTTGTTAACACAAGTGCCATAGCGGTTTACCATCCCGAGAACGTACTGTGTGCATTGATGCAAGTACGAGGGTAAGATAGTTTCAACTAAAATCCTAACATTTATCAGGTAGAGAGAAACCCCCATGTCATTGGCGACTTCGTGATTGCATTCTGTGATACCCTACATAAAATATGTAATAGTTATAGTACCCCTGAATAACTGTAATGCAGTGGTTCCCAACCTTTTTCAAACGGCGACCCCCCCTCCCCTAAATTTTTTCTGTGACGCCACTCACCTCAAGTAAATTCCTTAGCCCATCGGTTTCACAACTAGGCGGTCTGGGGAGTGTTGTGAGCTCCCCAGCGGGGTCCTGAGAAGCCAACGCTTTTTTTTTTTTTGGGGGGGGGGGGGATTTTAAGCATTTTAAACGTCGTCATTAAATTTGCTCATAAAAAAAATAGCCCTCTTATTTTATAGAATTATACAATATAGTATATTGTATAATTAGAATTAGATTTTAGAAGAGATAAAAGTACTTGACAATTAATTAATTTCAGGGGGAAAAAATAAGATTAAAAGATTAAAAAAAAGAAAAATAATTTTTTTTCCTGCCTATGTATCACGTCCCCCGAGAGGACGTCCGCGACCCCATTTGGGGGTCACAACACATAGTTTGAAAACCACTGCTGTATGGGATTTATCACCCGATGGGCGATATCCTGCACATGGCCAATCCGCGAGAACTACGTCAAGATGACGTCCGAGGTCGAAGGCCGAGACGTCATCGCGATGTAGTTCAAGCGGATTGGCCATGTGCGGGACATCGCCCATCGGGTCATAAATCCCATACATTTCGCCACGGGTAGTGTAACTAATTTATCGTACGGTTCTTAACTTTCGAAATTAAAAACAAAATTTGGGGTAAATGGAAAGTTTGCCTTCGCAAATGAATTGCAAGGTCTGTTGTTTATACAAATTTTGTGTCGTCACGTTTGCATAATTTTGTTTTGATAGAGTCAGGTTTGCGGCCGATACCATTTGAGCAAGACGGGGAGTAAGCAGGAGTGTGTCTAGAGGGAGAGATTTTCTTGAAAAAAAAAAATAGGTTTAGGAGAAAACGCGTTTTTTTATGTCATTGGACTGATGTTGCACATTACGTTAACTTCATCATGAAAAATTACGTCGTTCACTCTAAGTTAACCTAAAAAGTGTTTTTTAATTTTTTTAATTCTCTCATTTTACGTAATGTATCGTCTTTCTTTAATTTGCGTAATGCGCTTTGTGAGCGGGGGTTTTTGCGTTTAAATCATTCTCTGATGGAAAACTGAAGGCTGCGGATTTGTACGACAAAAGGAAAAGGTTCGGTTTTCATCTTTAGTCACTGGGGACATTATACGGATAATTCAGCGGTAACGTAGTCTTGTGAACTATGTGGGTAGTTAGGAATGTTGTGGGTGTATTTTTTGTTTGGGGGGGGGGGGAGGTCAATAGCGTAACGCTAAATTTTTACGGATGAAATTTCATGTACATTTCGTATACGTTATGTCAGTTGGTGTTTTCGAAAGGCCGACGCAAGATCACGTTAGATTTGTGATTACTCAGCTGTACTTTTTTTTGGGGGGGGAGGGGAGTAGTAAACATTTAAAGTATTTAATTTTCTTGTCTAGATTTCGAAATGTAGAGCTGCTTAATAAACTATGCGAGAATTAATTTGCTTTTATCTTAAGTTGTTGCTTAATAAAAGG